>DVQO01000080.1:0-34404 GCA_018231785.1 Danaus gilippus
TTTATTTATATAGATATATTACTTATTTTATTATTTATACAAATGAACTTGTAGTATCTATTTAAAAATTTAAGCGCAAATTATTATCGGTCTACTTACTTGTTTCAATAGCAACCGCTTTTACGAGATTCTCCCGCGCTGGCTTACGATACACTGGCTTGTGAACTGGCTGACGGCTGACACTAGATAAAAATGCTCTCTAACACCAAATAGTAATGCAAAGTACTCGCAGCAGTCACAATATTCAAAAATTCTTTTGCTCTTTCATTCATTTTAAAATGTTAGATTTTTTATAATGAAATTAATCACATTAAAGTACTTAAAATCGTACAGACAAAGTTCGAATATTTTTTTGTCATTTAATAATATTTTAAAATATGCAGGCTTATGATTGTATTTCATATTTTCAGAATATTTTTAACATAGCACTTAAATTGAATGCATTGTTTTAGTTACTGTTACGAGTTATTACTGATAATTGATAAGTATCAAAAGTGACCCTTTTTGCTGCCTTAAGTGTACATGTGTAACACTTGTCCACACTTGGCCAAAATATTGCCAAGTTACGTGCTTGTTACTATAATAAATAGTTAATTCCGGATTAGTTTCCCGCCGTTGAAAACAAAAAGTATTCGAACATTAAAAATCTATTCCTAAACAACTGATTACGTCTCGATTCTTCGCTCGGTTGTTATAGTTTACTATAAGGTTAAAGCTTTTTTTAACCTTTTTTCAATCAAATCAAATTATCAATCCATTTCGACCAGTCTTCTCCACTGCTGCGTGTGCGTGTGTTTGGTGTGGATAAACAAGCTAATGACCGTATCAAATATTCATGTATAAAATTGAGGAAGTATGCATGGCATTATGAACTAAAGTATTTAGAACTTGAGGTTAACTAATGTTTTAAAAACTACAATTAAGCTGTTTGGGGAAATTTCCAAGTTAATTTATAGACGAGAGAAATTTTTAAAAATAAAATTGAATATACTAGCTCTATGAGTTCAAATAAAATATAAATAACTATCATTATCATGTAAAAATAAGTAAAAGAGATTTGTATTTTTAATATATATATTTTAGGACACGAATTTATGGTTAGACACTAAAGAAATAATTAACAAACAAAAGCAACCAATTTGTTTCGGAATCAGTACAGTAGATATATATTTTTTAATGGAAAATTTGTTTCATGAAGTGGTGTTAATAATCTTTAATTTATAGAATCGACATTTCTCTTCTGTGGGTTAAAAGTAAACGAAATTTAAACGAGAGCACTACTGTTCGTTGTCCAAAATTTATTTTAAAAAAATTAACTTGATGTACCCATTAAATATTAAAAATATATTTAAACTTTCGGTTTTGGATAAGCTTTTTTTCTAAATAATTATCTAACAATTAAATCAGACAAAATCTATTTAAATTAATGTAAGATACTATTTTCCACCTCCTAATTACAATAATTCGTAAGTAGACCAAATATGTAGTTATTTAAGTTTGACATACATATACATTTTAGTCCTTTATGGTTAAGATAATAATTGTCAACAGCTCAAATTGTTTGTACGGATACACGAGTCATAGGGTAAATTAAGAGAAAAAAAATTAAAAAAATATATTTTTTATACGATTCAAAATAAATTTTTGTTAATTTATTCAGGCATATGATTTCTCATAATTAAGTTGTTCCCAGCGAGCTTGAGAAAATGATGATTGTTAGTTAAAAAAAAAAAATTCAATTTAGTATAATTGCGTCTTCATGTTAATTTGGTATAAGGTCACAATTATAATCAAATAAAGCCACCTTAAAAAACACTAACTTATTTTTTTTTTCATATTTATAATATTTCTTCTTTTCTATAGTCATTTATCAAAAGTTATTACATAAAATACTATTAGTTTTCTTGATATTCAGATATATAAGTTATCATCATTAACGCGTATACTGTAGTGCAGTCTAAATAGACATTCCAGTTTGCTTTAATTCCCAACAATCTGGATTTTTGTGCAGTCCTTACGTCAATACAAACAATACGTCATTACAAATGATATGTTAAACGTCCACATCGATCCCGTTTTTGGGTTGTTTTTTATACGAGGTTATAGATCACAAAATATTTCTGAAACAACGAGAGATATAGAAAAATGGTTCAGACAAAGTTTGTAGATCGTAAAAATGTCTACAAAAAAGATTTCAATACTTATTCTTCTACGATGCACTGTTCTCGAATTATGGCTATTTTAAACGTAGAAAATACGAATATGCACTCATAGGTGGCCAGTGTGCTTCATCAGGTTAACCATTTATACAAAAAATATTAGAACATGGTTTTATTTGCCCCATGCATATAAGTCCGTGAAAAATATACAATTCTGAGTGAGTAATTCTATTAGGCGATTTGCCTTGAAAAACATCTGCCTGAAACACTACTTTTTTCGGGTCAAAACCTACGAGTATGTATACCTGCTTTTCCCGAAGGACATAGCTTTAAGAAAATGGAGTCAGTATAGAACAGTAGTGAATAGATATGTTTTTTAATTATATTCTCTTTTTAAACATTGCCGTTACAAAATTTTGTAAAAATGTCAGAAATTTACTTTATTTGGAAAAAATCTTTGACTGAAAGTGTAATTGTGGTTGTTGATTGTGGGCTACAGACTTTAATGGATTCAAGTACCTAAAGGGGTGATGGGTTCGATGAATATTTGAAGGAAAAAACATCTATAACGATGCATAAGCAGTGTCGTAAAGCATACACCCGAAATAGCAGCATCGCTGCAGATAAAGGAAAGCGTGAGGCGGAAATAGCTACAACAACAACAACAGATTAATTATCTCGTAAAAATACGATTAATTATCTCGTACTCTATAGAGTGTACTCTGTTTTTGTTTCAAGAAATATTGTTTGTTCTGCTATAAGGCAAATACAACGGTTGGAATGATTGAAGTGCAGCATATTCTATGAAGAGTCTCACGTTTCAACCCTTGACTTTAAGAAAACCATCTTGAAGGAAGCTTAGACTCGTTTTGATGAGCTAGCAAGAAGTGTTCATGCCGGTATTCAATATGAATATGACTTAGTTGCTACTGAGGCTAAGTATCACAATGATTGTTACACTAAGTTTTTTAAACCCTTTGGTGGAGATGAAATCGGTTGTCCTGAACTTCTTCAGCGATGGAAGAAATATTTGCATTTATGAAAAATCATTATTATTATCAATTTACAACACAAGAATTGAAAAATAGTTGCAAAGAATCATTTATCGATAATAGAACAGTAAAGTCAAACCTCCCCGGCGTTGGGACGTGATGACCCCATCACCCACCGGTGTATTCCGGTGCAATCAGTCACGAGGGGGGGAGGGCCTTCACCTCCTTGTGGAGTCTTGGCCCCTGGCTGGGGGTGCAGTCCTTGGAGGTGGGCCGGACGAGACTCGGCGGTGTACACCGTCGCTGCCAAGTTCGGCCCTATGTGGCGGGTGGCCTTCGGCCACTGGCGTAGCAGTCCGGCGTCGGGACGTGACGACCCCATCGCCCACTGGTGTATTCCGGTGCAAACAGTCACGGGGGGGGGAGGTCTGGGTGTACAGACCTGGGAGTCAGATGGTCACGGATCTGGCAGGAGGCCGTTCTTTGCTGTCTTGGGGGGGAGGGGATACTCGGATCTCTCCGGAGGCCTGAGTTCACTTGTGGTCGGTCGGTTTCCTCTCTGTCTGCCGTCGGATGTCTGCAGATGTATGCTTCGGCGATTCCCGTTTCGATCCACTAGGCGGCGCCGGAGAGTGATCGCTGGGGTTTTAGTGGGTAGCATGGGAACTTGTGGCTCGTGAATCCCCCATAACCGCCTCTGTCTCCCCTAACACGACACGACAACGACATGTGCTTAGGAATGAGATGCAATTTTGCTATCTATGTAATTATTATTATCAACCATACTGATCTAAGTAATCTTGTTCTTGTCCATCCTACCTAGTCACGTATAAGGTTAGTACCTCATTTGTTCATTTATACTTGTACTTCGGATTGCTGTATTAGTAACTTTTAAATAACCGGAGCTAGTATACACAAATACTTTATATAGAAAATTTACATCATGTTGATAGATCGCCATAAGTTATTTTATAAATTATTATATTTATGTCTAACTAATTAAGGTATTTATTAAAAGATATGAATGAGGTTGATTGATTCAAAATATTTTTTTATTTATTTAACTTTCCATAAAGCTTAATCGATTTGAAGGTGTATAATAGTATCTCGGTGTCCAAAAGTTGAAAAAATTATAAATAATCATTATAAATAATGTACACATTTCCACACCTCCTTTGAAGTAGTTAACCAAGCGCATTTTTTAAAATGTGGTTTCCCCGCTATTCCACGTATCTGCTGTGATTATATTTAATTTGAAATCTATATATATATGTATATAAAAATGAATTGCTGTTCGTTAGTCTCACTAAAACTCGAGAACGGCTGAACGGATTTATCTTATCTTAGTCTTGAAATGTGCGTGGAGGTTCAGGGAAGGTTCAAAAGCTGAAAAAAATTGATTCATTTCCGGGACAAACCTAAAATAAGAACTTTTGTATTTCCCATTCAAACGTTTTTTTGGACATTAGATTTGACAACTAACTAATATGTCAATCAATCTGCCACAGTTCAGAACACGAAGATTTATGGCTTATAGGTAAACTGCAAAAAAATAAATAAAAAAATATTTATATATCGATTGAGGCAGTACAAAGTCTGTCGGGTCAGCTAGTTTTTAAATAATTATTGATATTGGCAAAGGATGAAAAACATAAAAGTGATAAAAGCGGTGTAAGTGAAAGCGATATATAGGGAAATTAATCCATCTTACTCATAATTTTCAAATACCTTTACTTTTTCTTCTCTTTTTGTTTTCTTATTATCCTTGTTTTTTACTTCTTCTCCTTGTTCTTCTTACCCATCCTGGCTGTAAGTAAATGGTCCCCCAAAAATTACTCGTTTTTTGGTGATACAACATTGGAACACAGCAGGGATTGACAATTTTTATATGCTACAGAACAAGATAGGCCAACTCTTTTGAAACCACATTTAAAACTACATCCCTTTTTGCAGTTAAAAAAAATGATATTTTTCAGTTTTTCCTGTGCAAGTGGGAGTAAAATTTAAACTGGTTCTAATATACTGTTGACCAAATAACAACCCCAGGCTTTTTGGGTCTAGCTAACCATACCTCACTTGAAATTGGTAATATAATAGATAAAAATGTTGATAAGCAGCCACTGAGGTAGGAGGGAGACAATTAATTGCACTTTCAGTATAATTATCTCATCTGCATTTATTGTCTCGGCATAATTTTTGAAATAAAACTTGCCGTTCTGCTGAATATCGGGAAAACCGATTTTTATAACCTTTACAATGAGTAACTATTATCTAGATATCAGATTTATGGGGACTTTCTAGATTTCATTCACAATGGTGTTTTAAACAGTCTCACCAATCTTCATCTGGTTGCGAGTCTTTGTAGCCCCACTCCTACTTTTTGGTCTAATTTGCTCGGACTATAATTTTATTAAATACCTTTTTGATTGTCTGCATTTTTACACGACTCAAATCTTCTGAGCAATATTAAGTAGCTACTTTATAATTTGGATTATGAAAATGCCGGATTAATATAAAAAAATGTTAGTAATATTGATGATAAGTGTTTTTACTCAATCTTTTACTTTTCTTTATTGGAAAAAATCTTTTATTTATAATGCAGATAAGTGAAATAAAACAGGTACTGTAAGGAATTTTTTAAACTTTAATCTTAATTTTTTTAACGTAGGTAAGATAAATTAAAAATTTAAAAATAAGGGTGTCCCTTATTTTTCAAAGATTTAAATTTGAAACGCATAAAAAAAAAATTATAAAATAAATTTTTACCTTAATTGAAGAAGGATAACCCGTGCCGAGTTCTATCGAAACATCTTCATACTTGTCCCACGACAGTAGCGGTACGTGTTCGTGGCATTTGTCATTTTTTTTTAATTATTCTCGCGATTAACATTAATTATTTTACATTTAAATGATGGCAGTGGATTTAAGAAGTAATAAATAATGTGTCTTCATAGTTGGCGACGTGAATCATCAAATAATAGGAGCAAAGTTACGTTAAATTCTAAAAACATACAAGTTATTTACAAGGTCCGTGAGGAAGACTAAAAATAATTTGGATAACATTTTAAATTACTGCAGGCTGAGGCGTGAGAAAGGATTAAAATTGATAAAAACAAAATATTTTTACAAAACAAAGAGAACCAGGACGTTCGGGATGTTTAGCGGGTGTAGACATAAAGTTGGCCGGAAAAGAAGAAAGAGCAAGACAAAGGAAATTAAATGAAGAGCAAAAGTAATGAGCTAACGTATTTTCATGGTTTATCGTCGTCAGTTAAAACGCAAGATGTTATTCAAGTGGAGGAGCATTAACATCAACTTACTAGCTCTCATTGAAGCTTTGAGGAACACTTGGTATCCACCTCTCAAATGGTAAGTTCTGAAACTACTATGTAAAGAGGAAGGAAAGACATCATCACGTTTAAGTTAGTTGTAGCTTTAGATAGATATCAATAAAGCTTAAGGAATTCTGTTCATATACTTCAGGCTGTGGTAGAAGCACGAGATCTTAGCTGTGATGATTACACGAGAAACAAATCGTATATTCAACGTATTCGCACACAGGCTCGAAAAGATAGAACGGAATGTATGAAAATCCGATTTTCAGAATAGTATGCCTGAAATGGTGAACGTTCACTAAGGATGAGAAAGTATTACCTGGTTTTGACGTCAGAAGTTGTAAAGAAGAACTCCTGCCAATTTTATTTTTATTTTATTCGAGACGAGTTAACGTTGACGTAGGAAGATTAAATTTTGTATTTAAATTAGTCTCGGTAGTCTAAAAAGAAAAAGGGGGTATGCGTTTTCATAACTGGAAAAAAAATAATGATTTTATTAGGACACCCTTATGTTTATTACCCATGAATACAATTTGAAGAACAGATCATAAGTAGATTATATTTGTTAAGAACTTATATAACAAAACTTATTTATTATTTTGCAGAGTCTATACTCAGATACCCACAAAGAGAAATGTCCTCCTAATATCTCTGTACCAGTACAATTACGTCTGAGATGAGTAGTGTATTATCGATGATCAAGATATTCTTGTACTAAAATGTTTATATTGTTATAAGATTAAGGATGTATAATAACGTAAATAAAGTTTTAAATAATTAATTATAAAAAAAACTATAGACTACCTGGTGTTTTGATTCTTGAAACAGTTTTTCAATTTTTTTCTACTAAATGTATATTTAGAAGTTTGTGTACAATCCATAATTGTTTAAATAACTTATATGATTTAATATTTTCCAAAATATTTAGAGTAAGATTTGAATAGAACTGTTTGTGTTTAAAAGAGGAATTCGTTCAAAAGCAACAAATTATTAGGAATTAAAGGCACGAAAAACTTTTATATAGATTTATTATAAGCGGTGCGAAACAAATAAAATATACGTGAACAGTTTTAAAGCAAAATAAAATCTCAATATAATAGTGGTAATAAAAAAAAAAAAATTATTATATGCGTTAGTTGATAATTTTCATACATGAGCCGCGATGTCGCCGAGTTTATTTATCGGCCACATACACTCGCAACCAGCCGGTATAACCATCGTCTTCGTTTCCCAACAATCACTGGGGAACAAATATTAAAAATTCATTATTTCTATACAATATATTAATATTCTTAAATTTGGTAAAAAAAGGGTTTGTTTTCTAAGATATAAATATGTTTATCAAGTTGGATAAGAAACTGTTTTAAAGTGAAAAAAAACGCAAGCAGGATAACGCTGGTTATATATGTTTATTTTTTTTATATCTTTCCTCACCTAGAATATCGTCTTCTCGTTAAGTGAATTGTTTTATTCCATTGAACACAGGAAAATCCAAGACTCGAGCATATCTGGAAATAAATTTAATATTAAAGTTATTTTCGTATATGAATGAAAAGTTAACATCCATATTATATAAAAGAATATACTTAAATAAAAAGCTGATCATAATTAAGAAGAAAATGTAAAAATTTGGGCCCGAAATTACTTTTTGTAGGTATTAATTTTTGTGATCCTTAGTTCCTGTATTACGCGGTTGTAAATGCATATCTTTTTTTTATCGACTTTAAGCATCGAATAATATTGGAATAAAATAGACGGAAATAATTCTGCTTTAAAACATTAAAATCCATAAATTTGTAGATTTAATGAACGGTGTCAAATTGTTATCTAAAAATAACATCAAAATCGAACATTCAGCTGCGTATGTGAATGGATGGATATAAATATTATATGGTTATAAAAAAATATGGTGATGATAATTACCTTCAAAGTAGAGTCAAAGACAATACCATCAGTATGAAATATTTGAATACAATATAATAATTAAAAAACATGAAATCTTGTGTTGTTTGACATGTCAAGAAACCTGTTGTATTTGACATTATATTCTTTTATTTATTGTTGAAACAAATATTAGGTACTTGAGATTTGATCTACTGCTGAGTAACAAGCGTAATTATTCAAGAAGCCTGTTCTTGTTTCCAAGGTTAGGATATCAACTTATAATAGCATAACGCAATAACTAACAAACATTTAACGTGTGTTTCGTATATGTCTAACACGGGGACTATTGCTTGACAAAAAAAAATCTCATAGGTAGGTATGTTTCTGTCAGTCCTTTAAATTATATTATATCTCTAATTTTTCCGATGAATAGTCGATTGTTTTACTCAATTAACAGCAGCTCAAAAAATATGAAGCAGATATCACGGGTATAAATAAGAAATTTCAAATTCAAATGCATATTCAAATTTGGATTATAGCAAAAATTCACCTGACAATACAAATATTAACAGATATTCACATTAATTACTTTTATATCAGTTAGTCTTTTAACATTATCAGCTCGTAAATGGCTTTTACGAGTTGATAAAGTTGATTAGAATTGAAGTTGATTAAATTTGAAAATTGAAGCATATGTTGTAAAAATAATGCAGAACAGGAGTGAAAAACGGTAGTTAAACCGCAAATATTTCTATCTGTACCCCAATTTGTAGAATTCATTGCATATTTGCATTGCATATTCAACTTCACTAGAAGTAATCTCAATTAAAACATTTATATACTTAATAATAAATAAATTATGTTTATAATAATAAATAAATAATGACATACCTCGTTATAATTACCGGCATTGTCTCTGGAGATAGTGTTACATCTCACTTCTTCATAGTAAGCCGGTCTATATTCATATTCATTAGTATTTAACCTTATTATTACTCGCTCCAGATTGCAAATTGGATAATGCTTCTGTAAGACATATAAATTTTGTTTTAGTTTTTAGCATATTAATCTTTTATTATGAAAATGCGCAATTTTTTTTTCTTTACAAAGTATGGTTTAGTGTCAAGTCTTTTCACAAAATTAAGTTTTATCTTGATAGACAAAGTAATTTAAAAAATAAATGACGGGAACGAAACCGAACAAAAGCGGTTCTAGCACAAATCTTTATACCGATATCGGATATGTGATGGGTTTTTAAAGATGTTTATATATATTTAGGACACGAGAGTACCTTCTTATTTCAAAAGTCATATTAATGTTAAATTATCTACAAGAATTCTAGTATATATCTTAGTGAAATAAGTAAGCTTATGGCCAAACTTATTAGAAAAATATATTGAATTGTTGATATAGAGTGCGTGATGGATTACGAGGTAATATGATACCTATACATAGTTAATAACAATGTATTAAGTAGCAGTTCATATCTACATACAAAAACTTAAGATATTAGGAAGGGTCCATATCTTATAATACGAGTAGAGTAGAAGAATATAATTTATGTATCTCAAACATTAACGATTTATCGGACCAAAAAAAAAATGGTTAAGTAGATATTCATGCTATGTAAATTACTTCCTTTGAATTTTTTCTATCTTTGAATTTTTTATGTAAACATTGAATGCACCTATTTCCAAGTCATTTAAAAAATCAAGCTAACAAGGCATCGCGTTAATGCGAGAGAGGCATTGAACTAAGTATGCTTCTTATGTTATTATTACAAAACTCAAAAACAGCGAAAGTCTCGTTAAGACACTGAGGAGCAATATGAATTAATTTTAAACCGGAATACGTTTCTTGTTTTTAAATTTCGTAAATATTTACTTTAGTCCTATTTTTTAACCTGCAGACGTAGTTTCAAAAAAAACACCATTTATATAATTATTGCATCTATACAAAGCGATCTAACCTATACAAACTAGTTTGGGGAAAGTCGATACTATTGAGTAACGTAATCTTATCTATCCGTCGAAGAAATTTATAAACATAAATTTGATGTCATTGAAAGAAATCCCTAGAGGAATAGCATACAATAATAGTACATTGCATGAAAATGCAATCAAGACGGTGTGCTTGTTATCTGTTCAGATTATTTCGTTGCTAAAAATCAAATTTTTTGAGAGCACGCATCTTATTGATTTGTCGTAAGTGCAGATAAAATTGGTACTTCTTGAACACGTAATTATTTGGTCATTTGCGGGAAGGTAATGATAACAAATCGCAATGATTTATTTTATTTTTTACACTCAAATAGATTTTTTTTAAAAGCTCTTTGTCAATGTTGATTGTCTCATATTTATATATCTCATAAGGAAAAAGTCGAAAGTTTATAAAAACGTCTAATGTTTTAGTATTTCTTGCTAGCAATATTTCAGAATGATATTAATTCCCTATTTTATAGCAGACTATCTATGTTGTTTATAAATAAGCTTAAATGTTTTAAATATGGTAGAATACCAGTAGATAATTAATGAATCCATGCAGGTAGTGATTTTACAAATTTACTTTTACTATTTGGCAATAATATACATATATTATGTGTGTGTATTATCTTCATAAATAAATGTTTGTGGTCTACCTAGTAATATACTACTAGTAGAAGCAGTAATAAAAAAATTTTTGCTTGTCTGTTCTTATATTTAATTCATTATAAAAATATGTTGCTAAATATAATGTACCGAAATTATTACACTACTAAAATACGTTTAATTTTATTTATTCATTTTCTGCAATCATAAGTATTTGTTAAGTGTAAGCGTAAATTCAACGTATTTATAATTATATAGGTAAACATCCTCAGGGCAACCTAGTTGTATGTATAAAATATAATATTACGAATGACTTTGCTGACTCCGCGTAACGAAACCCTGGCCTCGTGAACCAGAATATTGATGGTACAGCACAAGCAATGGAATGGTATTACTATACTAACATCCAAGCAATTATATAGTCTTAGGTATAGGTCATAAGTTTCATCTTGTAATTTCTATTATAATACACATATAAGTTAATTTCGGCTGTGAAACTCATCCTACATAATTGACTTTTTTTTTGTTTTTTATTAATTAGCGAAATTAGAATGGAATCAAAGAAGCAAAAAGGTTTAGGTACAGGTGTTTATGCTTTAACAGGTCGATGAAATGATAACGATTGCACGTTTTGGCTACGAGATGACTGTTCAGAATTAGTGGGAAGTATTTAATAATAAGAATTGAGTTGTAATTTTGATTTTCTTTCGAAGAGTGATCAAAAACTATAATTAATATAGACGAACAATGAAGTTGAGTTCGACAGGTTGTCCCACAGTACTTTATAATAAATTTAAACCATAATTATTTTGCCCATTCAAGTAAATATAGCCTTAGCACATTTTGTGGAAGGTTGGAGTGATAATTATTAACGAACATAGTCAAGGCCATATCAGGAAATCCAATGTTTTACGATTTACTTAAAAGCAAAAAATAGAAAAACTGTGTTGAAGGCTCCTGATAAGTTAAAATTGTTTGATAAATCTGTATTTACGAATAAATAGCAAAAAAATTGTCCCAAGAGATTTTTTCTTTGGACTTCCTTTTGAGTAACAACTTCTTTCTTTTTTCTATTAAATTCTTACGTCTAATAATTATAATAACTTCTAGATTACAAAAATAAAGCCTGAGATCAATTAATAATTTCTGATAAATTGCCACTATATTCTTAATAAAAAATATAAAACAAGAAGAATAATAGAAAAGTTTGGTTCGGAACAAACTGTTCATTTTAATATTTAAGTTTACTGGCTTTTTATTTCCCGAGAGCGGCTTTTTTAGCTTAGCTCACATTATTATTTTAAAAACTTTTCTATAAGAATAATTATGAATAACACTATGTATTGGTATACTATCCTTATACCATGGAACTGAAAATATCGATCGATCAATATATCAACCACTTTTGATGAACCTTAATAGAGCTTGCTTATTTCTTACTTATATAGTCTGAATTACTTCTTATTATTATTACAAACTGTCCATTATTAGATTCCTTCAAAGTTATGGGTCTTTTATTTCTCAATTTCATTTGGCAAATTTTCCACATTTAATTGTAACTACTACGAATATTTGGACATGAAATTCATGGTCAAGATAGAATGAACAAATTGAAAAAATAAATAAAGGACGTATTGTGCGTTTGTAACCCGAATAAATGATGGCTATGGATTTGCTTAAGACATCGGCATAGACGTTAGATCGAGAGGGGGACGTCAAGGTCAGGTCAAGGCATGTTCAATGTTGTTTATTGGTAATCTCTATTTTATTATTTTATATTTGTACCTGTGTTCCAATGTAATGTCGTAATTCACGTTCCTTTGCTTCCTTGATCGATTCTGTATATTCAGGAAGTTCCTGAAAAAGGTTTATTAATTCGAATAAATAATAGTTAAGCAATAAATAACTAATTGACATATTTTCTTGGTTTCCGAGTAGCAATATACTTACATCTTCCGGGTCACAATCTGCATCGTCGTATCTCGGTCTTTCCCTCAATCCTTCTTGTTTGGCTTGCAGTCTTGAAACCACTGAATTAAGAATCTTCTCGGGATTGGGAATTCTGAGGACATGTTCTATGAAGTCTGGTACAGAATCATCTCGGGATGCCGAAAGAGTTGCGACCAGACACATCACCATGTAAGAAAGCTAAAATACAGTAAAGAAAGATTAGATATCTATGAAATCTAACTTATGAGATATAAGGGTATCATTCTGCGCCTGTTTAAATCTCAGAGGCAATGACACAAGTTTAGGAAATATTCAGATGTGCCGTGTATGTAAATAGATAGTTTAAAATAACTTTTGAAATAGTCTATTGAGACATTTTCATGATTATCCTTTACAATATTTATTATAAATTAACTAGTTACACATGCTGCCATCTAAGAATACAGTGTTCGACTTAATATTTAATCCATTTAAACATTTAGATAACGTCATCGTATCTTTTAAAATTTATATCGTTTCCAAATACATTTTGCTGATTGCTCCAGTAGGTATAAGAAGAGTCGATCATATTCAAATACCCCACACGAGTTGAAGATTGAATATTGTTTACTTATTAATAAAGTGTAGGAATAGTCTGGGAGATATGCTCCTATTTTTATTTACTAATGAATTTCTAATGACTAAATTATATATAATTTTATAAAACTAGGAATTGTCTCAACTAGTCATTGTGTTAAAATAATAAGATTAAGGCATCAGCCACTTAGGTATATAATTTCAAATTTTATATTGACCTGTAACGTTTTTTCTTAAATTTTAATGTTTATTATAATTTATAAACAACAAAGGAGACATCTGTTTTATTGTTAATAAATTATATTTTTACTATTACCGACATGAATCCATATTTTTGTACCGTAGCAATCAAAACAGTAAGGTGTGCATTTCATTTGTAATAATAACAAAAGATATTATGACGCATGTCCTTTAGAAAATGTCTCATGCTGTACAGTTGATTAGTTGCGATTGGCCTGCGCTTTGATTGCCATCCACAGATCGGGCTCCGCAGGATACCAGGGGTGAATAACATTTGTGAGAATTTATATATATAAATATATATTTTTTCCTAGAATAACGATGAGAAGTTACATTACAGTGCCAACAACAAACGCATTGAAACGTTAAAAGCCATTTCGTTACAGTGGTGTTAGAAAGCTGTTTGTTTATTTCTTTTCAATTTTAATGTAACTTTACTTTGATTAAAATATAAAATTTAGCTACTTGATATACTTTATAGTAAAGTATTATTTGTGTCAATCTCATTTCGAGCAATATTGATATCAATTAATCTATGTGTTAATTCTAGTTTTTGATGCCGAGAGTGTAAACTGAGAATATTATGTTAATCTAGATTATCTTGTTATTATATTTGTTAACTGTATTCGTTATTACGGCGACGTTTATAAATGATGTGGCCTAAAATAAAAAATAAATAAAAACACATACATAAGTATTTAAAAAATATTACTAGAGCCACAAGGTTTCTCATTTCTGCAATGGCAACTATGGCCTGTGGGTTAGTTGACACATTTAGTTCAGGCTGATAAAAGCAAAGAACACATCATATTCGATTTAAGGAATATTGTGAGTAATATTAAGAGTATTATAGAGTGAAAAATAAAGATGTGTAATGTATTGTTAGTGAAAATTCAGCGAAAATACAGTAAAAGGTGAGGTTAAGAAATTTAAAAAGTTCTACCTTCTTTATCCCATTAATATGGACATTAAAATTTTAACTGCTTTTTTTATTTTTTAAATTAAGTTTTTGTAGTGGTATAATTAGGTATTTTTGAAGAGAAATAACGTTTTATACGAGTCTTTGTTTAATTAATATAATATTTTATTTTATTTTTACATTTCTCACTTCATGAGTTTTCACGCTTAAATCCATTTGTTATGCAAAATCGCTATGAAAGAATAGTTTCAATACACAATAAAATGTATATTTATATATATATATATTTGTGTATATATCCCTAAATATATATTTGTGTTTCGACCTTCCGAAATGACTTTTTTAAAGGAAATATTATAGACGTCTTATTCACATGATGTCCTTAAAAAATCAATTTCTGTATTATAAGTTTCTGGTAAATATTTTATTTAATTGAAGCATAAGTAATCATATGTATTTTTAATGTCTTCAATCAAATTGAAACGATGACGGTCAATCGATAGAAATGATAATCATTCACTCTGATTACCGACCTTTTGCCATTCGTTTAATATATATCAGTTAGAATTTGCAAATATACTCGTTTTTCATACATAAATTATTTTTAATGAAATAAAATCAATTAAGAAATGTAAACATCTGTATATAGAACTATAAAATTATATGTATTGGTTATATAAAAAGTAAAACAATAAGCTTTACTTTTAACGCTCATTTATGACCATAATAATTAACAAGTAAACATTCATCCATCCAGTCCAAAAAAACAAAGCAATCCAATCAGACACAGTCATATACGTGATAGTGTAAACTATTATGTATAATGAAATATTTTTGAGAAAAAATCAGGTTTTATTTGTGTGATATGAGAAGACGAGAAAATTTAAATTTTCTCCATAAAATTATATTTTATTCAGATTTTACTTCATTTTTCATCATACATGAAGCGTGTTTTAAGGACAAAAAAATGTGTTATATCAAATATGTACACCCTAATTAATTCGTTAACATTTGATTCTTAAAAAAATGTAGAAATTTCAATAAAAAAGCATCAAATAATATGAAATTTGTATTTTTGCTAAAAGTAGCTGCTCTTAGATACAACGGTAATAAAATATTTACTGACTGATGCTTAAAAAACAAACATCTGAGTTCAGGATGCGTACTTATGAAAATCTATTTCTCAAATATTCAGGTATTTTTTGAATCAATGACCAATAATTTAATGAAGGTAATATATATTTTTTTCTATATATCTAATTAACATTATATGTTTGAGGTTGTTTAATATATTCCGACAAAATTAAGATAAGCTTGAAATAAAAAAATTGATGTTGCAATCAAACAAAAGATAACAAGATAAATAAACTGCAACAGAAGGTATAATTCTATGCTTAGTTTGTTTAGATATTCATTTAGTTGTTTATCATATTTCTAAATAACTCATATTAATTTTCGTATTGTTTATGTTCCTATTGCCATTTGTAATTTGTTTGTAAAAGGACAAGTGTATCAAAATACCTGCAACTGCTCTTTTAAATACTCGCGTACATTTGGATTCTAGGTACTTGCATACATTTGGCAATATTTTTTGCCTTTCCTTCAAAACAGCTTTGTAGTAACTTAAAATGGGAAATTTTAATTTTTTTTTATATTTATAAATATTACATATTCATATTTTAAATTTTCAGTGAAACTTTGATTTCATAATTGTCGCGGGAATTATCAACTGAGATGAAAATGGAAGTGAGGCGTAAGAATAAAGGTTACTTCAGGATGGAGCCGGTGCCAGAGGTAGGCGGGCCGTTCAAGATAAAAACGGATAGAAACAGGTGAGCTCGAATATATTATCTATAACTAACTTTACTAAATATTATTACTGAAATCAAAATAAAACAAGCTTTTAAACTAACGTTTACGGGAAAGACGGTGTTGGAAAGTAGTCTTTGTACATTACAAATATATGTATATACTAAACTACTGATCGAACCGAAAGCTGTTCAGTCTGAGGGGAAAGACAAACGAACAGATGGCAAGAGTTAATAACGGTTTTATAATATTTATTAATCTTTTTTGTCTATGTGAAAAGTAAACAAAAAAATTTGATAAAATGGGTCATAAATAGAATGATGTCTAAAGTTATTTTGATAAAAAAACATGAAATAATTAATGTTAACGATTTTTGTATTGTAAGCTGTAGGCTGTAACAAAGGTTAAGGTGTCATTTCAAAACAAATACTATTTACGAATATATAAGCATACATTTAAAAGACATTAGTTATGGATTTTTATGCTACGCATTCGACAAGCGATGTCTCCTCACGTGTAGCGTCAGTTTTTGTTTTAACATTTTTTTGTTGTTCACATACACTATAGCCTATTGTTTTTTAGTATCAGATTCAAATCTGACCTTTAAACATTATGTAAAACAATAACCTTCCTTTGTATATATGTGGATGAATGTAAGTTTGTTGGTAGCCACAATTCTTTGATAAGACAGAAAATACTGTAACTTACAGAGGCTATTTATATAAAAAAAAATATAAAAATAGTACTTACCTTTATTAAAACGTGTTTTGACATCGTGGCTGTAGTGATCGAATAAGAAGGACTGTGAAAGAATTAGGAATAGCAACTCTTTTTATATCTTTATTTATCACTACGTTTAATTGTGGAAGCTTTTTCATAAAAACGGATTAAATACGGTGTCATAATAGGGATAAGCATTCTTTTACACGAAAAGTAGGGGTTATGAAATTCTTAGTGGTTTTATCTATTTAATTTTACACTTTTAGATTAAACAATTTATAACAATTGTTTTCATTTTACATTAAGATTATTTTCTATTAAGTATTATTACAGCAAAATTTACACGTTTTTTTTAATAATTTATACGTTTTTTTTATGATAAATAATTGTCACCAGTAATGCTTCTATATAAAAAAAAATATGTCTTTCTTTTTTTACAATATATATAGGAATTTTATATTATTTCTATGCCGAAGGAATATCCATATTAAAAAAGGAATATTATTTCATTTGTAATATTAGTCGTTACAAAGGACAGATAATCTGTTATCAGAACTGTGATTGTTCCAGAAATTTGTCAAACAATTAGAAAAACACGACCTCAAAAAAACCTATTCAAGTTATTAAAGAGAAAACCATTGAAGATTTGAGTTTATTTCTGGTGATTCATAATTTTTATTTTACGTTGATTATGTAAAATGTAATTGATTTCACGTTTATTAAAATGGAATAAAAAATTACTTAAAAAAGTATAATGTTATAATAGACAAGTGCCGTTAACATTTCAAAGGTATTTGACCAGATGGCTGCTGGTAATTAATTATTTCCTTTGAAAATATTGTTAATTTTTTTGTTATAATTTTTAAATATTCACACTAAAATTTTATATTCAAAATATGTATCTGAATTAAGTATTATTTTGTTGGACATCATAATATTCAAGTGCAAAATATTGGAAAAATCCAATAATTGAATAACTACATAATAAAAGGACAAAATAAGGTTTTGAAAAATGTGGTTCTCTACATATTTTTATAGCTTGCTAGTTTCGGGCAACGAGATTGGAGAAAATTTTATGAACAATGAATTAAAAGATAACTAAGACTCAGTATATTTTTGGTACACGATTAAAATATGAACAGTCTTTTATTAACAAATATTTATTTGTTCTCATTTAGTGTCAAAAAAATTGTTGAGTAGATTTGTAAATAATTTTATCCATAACTTATGTAAGTTAACACCAGTAAAACAAAAATTCCCTAATTTTGTCTCAACTATTGTATATTAAATTCTTTAAAAGTTAAAAAACACAATTACTTTTAGTTGTAGGTATATTAATAGGATAAACATAGTTTTCGGCAGACATTTTGTGGGTCGTGGTGATCTGGAGATGTGTAAAGAAATAAAAAAATTCACTGTGAAGCATAGTATTTTTGAATATAATCACTTGATCACATAAACAGTGATAGTTTCATGCAATACGAGTGCACTTATAATTAAGTTACAAGTGAATCATCCATTGACCTACGTTATGAAGGTCAAATAGTCTAACGGCCCTTATTATTCCGAGATACTTATACTGTAATTAGAAAAAAAAACATGCATCTACATAAACATTACTATGTAGTGAAATGAAAAGGTTCGTGTGTATGTGTATGTATTTTATACCATGTTTATTTCTAACACTCTTTATGTTTGTATAGGTATGTAAATTTGTTCCAATTGCCTTAATGCTTATTCCTAAAAGAAGAAATATTTTACTTTGGACAACAGTAATTACCTTTGCAGTAATATTTATTTGTCTCCACAATATTTCGATGAGATGAAGGTATAAGGTAAACAGATTTCTTTATATTTATATAACAGATACTTTGCTGACAAGTAATACAGGTATGTTAGAGCAAGTTGCAAATTTTTTTTAAGAAAGATTTTACAATTTCTGTGTAATATAATTGTAAAGAAAATATAAAGGATTAATCAGCTCTAAAAACAAATACTCATATCACTAGTAAATTAGTTAAATAAAAATTCACTTAGAAAAATATTAAGTAGTTTCGAAAGACATCATTCAAATCACTGATTTAAAATTAAATTACGAACTTGTCTTAATAAATGAGTTAAAATTATAGTTGACAATTGTAACCAAATATTTTTTTTGTGTAAATGATTAAAAACCTAATTTAACTTAAAAGCCAAAAAAATACAGTTTCTTGTTAAAGTTTCCTACAACATCAGGAACTTCAAATTTAGTAAACAACCAAATTCAATGATTATTACAAAAAAATGTGTTATATTCTGATATTACATGAATTACCAGTTATAACAGACAGCGTGGGGCCAACAAGCAGACATTTAAATTTTTTAATCATGTGTTTGTTTACAAAAAAATCAATGGACACCTTATAGAACTATCGACATCTTCAAAAGAAATCATTCAAACCCACATCTTCGTAGATTCGTATATCGTTCCAATTTGAGTACAAATTTAGACAGGCACTTACACATACACTGTGTCCAAAATCTTTAAGTAAATTGTAAATCCTATATAAAACCTTTACGCAATTCAAATCTTAAAAAAAGGCCGGCTACATATAAAATGAGGACTAAACAATACAACCGTGTAACCCGAGAATGTCACATTCAAAGAATGGAGGTTTAAGTTAGCATTAAATTATTTCAGGCACAGTCAGATCAAATTTACAATCATTAATTTTCCTATAAGTTTTCTTATATGTGTATATAGTATTAGTACAATACTATTGAAAAAGATTCATCTAGAAGAAAAAAATAAAAAATAATTAGATAGTCAAATAGACATACTATATCCATTCAAGTTACCTTTATATCCTACTTTCAAGATGATTTAATGAAGTTAATTCTTTCGAGTAGACATACATATATACCTTATGTACACTTTTATTCCACTCATTTCAATATTTGCATAAATCAAAATAAAGTACTCACTTATTTTTAACTATACACAATACGAATTCAGGATGAAAAAAATAATTGTAAAACTCCGTAATAATATTGAAAGGTTTTTATTGTTTCGAGGACTGTACGACCTTCTTCAGTAGAGTAGGTATACCACCAAAAGTTCATATTCACTTAAAATTAAAAGGTTCTTAATTTTATATTTCTACTTAACAGTTTTGTTTCCAGTAAATTTAAACCTATATTTTATTCCACGATCTTAACATCTCCACGATCTATACCTACAAAGCAAAGTTAGTCAAGCCGTGTCTCAAAAAGCGCAGCAAATATTTTATGTTCTTTCACTATGTAATACCAATTTACACATTGTTGTCTTTAATCACTCCGTGACCTTTATTAAAATAAAGTTAAAAAATGTCTGTAACTTTGTTCCAGGAATTCTTTTTATGTTAATTAATATAGTATTTACGCATATACTTTAAGTCACATCCTTGAGGAAAGCCTTTTGTCTTGTTTGACAAATGTAACTTCTAAATAAATATAACTCTAGGATATACGCAGTTTATTGTTATTAGACTCATTTATTCGAAAAAAAAGGGTATTAAAACTATAACCTTATAAGTTTTCAAGATTTGATAACCAGCTTTATCACGTAGCACAAGTAAGAGAAAATATCCGAATATTATAAATTTGAATATTCAAATACATATATATACTTATATATCATAAAGAAAATGCTATTTGAAGAATAACTGTGATCTCTGCCCATATATCTGAACAACAGTATTATAATGGCAACATTTTGGTTTGTAAATACTTTAATAAGTAAACTACCAATCCAGTAACTAATTTTCGGGTACGGAACAGTTTGAAAGTAGTAATAAATTTATTTTATATAAGAACAGGCTTAATATTACCACTTGAAAACCTGAAAAGATTTAATATTTGAGTATATTATTATTCACAAATACCTAAATTCAATTCAGAACTAAGCATTAAGTACTAAGTGGAAAGTGGATAAGTAAGTAGACTCATATGATATATCATTAGGTATACCTAATGTTTAAATTCATTTTTCTTTTAAAACTTCTCGAATACACGATGACAGAGATATTAAAAAATAACCAGCTTAAATACTTTAATTTCTATAAAAGTGTAAATAGAAACAAGTAGTGTTACCTTCCCAAAAATTACTCATCAAGCAAAAATTTTTTGCACATTGAGTAATTCAATATCATTTGACATGCAATCAAATATTACAGCACTCATAGAACCTTTTTCAAACTTTGAATTTGATTATTTGAATGTAAATCGAAACCTTTTGTTGAAACAAAATATAATTGTAAGCGTGTTAATCTTACTTATGTAATGTTTAAATACAACAGTATAAAGGTAAGTAAATATGGAGGTATGTATGTACCTATGCATTGTTATTTTATATATTTTAACAAACTTTATGTGAAAACAAAATTTCCTCATACAAATAGATTTTTTTTAGGATTTTTTATACTTTTGAGTTGGTCCCATAAATATATTAATGAAGTTGGAAAAGTTCTTTTTGTTGTTGACACTTATTTATTATTATTTATTGAACAGCAAGCACACTTTTAATAAGAACACTTTTAACACGAACTTTCGATAGCTGTCAAACAATACTCCGTCAAGGAAGACGACTTGCTATTTAATTTTAAAAGCAAGAGACAACCGTTAATTCTCTTTGTTTAAAAAAATAGATTTGTTTCTTTTTAGTCTCAATTTGTACAATTAAGCCAGTTATTTATGAAACTTATAGATTTAAAAAACTGCAATGGCTATTATGATTTTAATAATAATATATATTTAATTTGGCTGTATTCGTACAGTTATTTTGGATAGATATCTGTGTATATTATCATAAAACTATTTTTGTTATAAAAACTATATAGTTTACAACCATTTTTAATGTTTATAATTGCCAAAGAGAAGGAGATGATTATCGCTGAGAGACTCTCCCTATCAGAAAGGTAACAAAATTTAAAAATGAGTATGTATATGAGAAGCGTTTTCAAATTTAAATATTTACTTTAGAGCGTACGTGTTTTTTGGCGTGTGAGAACGTGTATGATTTTTTTGTGCGTGTAAGTTGAGAAATGGAAATCTTGGCGACGTCATTCGGGAAAATTTTATTTCAATACTTCGTAAATTTTAAAAGCGGAATTGTTAGTCTGTAATATATTAAACGCAGGTCATATTTTAGTCTGATCGATAGAAATACTACTTCTAACAGTTATTACTACAGCTGAATCTAAAATTATTATTCGCCTTAGGGCGAAAATATGCTACAATGTTATACATATGTAGGTATATATCTAATATAAACATTTTTTTAAGAAATAATTTGTTATAGATTTAGAAATGGAATTTAAGTATTGAACTTCCTGAAAAAAGAATTGTTAAAATTTATACTAAAAATAATAACATACTTATATAATCACTAAGTATATATAAAAAGATATACCTACCTATTATTAATTTTCTACTCACTAAAAGATTTTAAAACAATGACAACATTAAGTATAATTAAGAAAGAATAATTAAATGGTAAAAGTGATTATAAAGAACATGGGCACGTTTTTTTAGATTGTAACAACATTTTAAATCATTAAAAAATACATTTTAAGTTTTTAACATCCTTTTCAAATAATATATTACTTTTTTTTTCAGTAATATACAGACAGGAATATTACCACCCGGTGTGAGTGGAGTTTTCCGCCAGGTAATTAGAATTAGCTTATTAGCTATTTGTTTATACACACAAACATTTTTCTTAAATTGTTTTTACGTGAACACCTTGAATGAGATATTGTTTTATTTATTACGTATTAGGGGCCTTGAGAGATTTATTTGCCGTTGTAACAAGAAAGTTTCAATAGAATTATTAAGGATAAACTATACACGTAAGACAAAAACAAAAAAAAGTTGAAAATATCTTATTTTACATTAAAAATAATCCTGCCATTCACCATATATTACAAAATAAGTATCTAATGATAATGAAAAAAATAAAGAAAGTAATGCACATCAAAAATATTTTTAATATGCCATAAAAATATGCTTTGACAGTTTGCTTCTAATATAATGTATTAAAATTTAAAATAAGTTAATATAATATATTATATCTACATAAAATATAAGTGCGTATGACCTTTGCGAGTATAGAAATTGGTGAATGAAAATGTTGCCATATTTAAGGCATTTTCTTAGAAACATATGATTTCTTTCAGAGTGTGTTAAATATTTAAAAATATACACAAAAACTACGAAAAACATTAAAAGAGTTTAATTTCACTTCTTATCAATTTCTTTTAGTTGTTATGTGTTCAGAAATATTATTTTCTATTAAGTCTTATTAATAATTATTTTAGAGCAAATTTCAATATATTTTAGAAGTCTTTTGGAACATGCGACCGACAAATCTCAGCACTGTCGTCGTATGTGCGAGCTGCTTGCACCTTGAACACAGCCGGCAGCATTGGAAATTTATTCACTCGCAAAATGGCTGCCACTGCAAATACTTCATGTCCGTGGCCTAATAGTCAAGAAGATTACGATTTACGTGATGTTATTGGTAAGTAATTGTTATTAATTGAAAAATTATAAGTATCCATTTAAATATTTTTTGGAACCTGATTTTGTAGTTTATTAATTGTTTAATAGTGATTTTCAATAAAATTACAAAACAATCGATACAATCTGTCATATTGTATCATGTCATCAAATATTTTCTTGATACTATCAGTACGGGACATTTACTCAAAATTTTAAAATACTCATATGATAATATTATATGTTATAATCATTAAAGCATTTTAAGAAATAAATTGAAGCATTTTTGTCATTCATTTCCCGGTACCATGTCACTTGTGCTTCTGTTGACACAGAATCCACTCATTTACAAGGTATTGTAAATGTAAACAAGTCATTACGTGTATTACATGTCGACAACGAAACGTGTTTCGTTCATTATAACATTCCAGTTATAACTCAATTTATAATTCAGATGTTGTTCCCAAAAGTCAGAAAGCCAATAATTGTGTATAGATTTGACAGGTTAAAAGTGTTGTATAAATATTCTTAGTTAGAAAAATTTATATTAATTAGTTATGTAAGATAAGTAGAATCATTTGTACACAAACTTAGAAAAACAAAAAATCTAAAATCATCATACTTCAAAAAAAAAAAAAACACCATCAATGAATTCAAATACAAAAGATCTAAAGGATTACAACTATTTACTAGGCATACTTACAAATAATTTTTTAAATTATTTTTTCTGTTTTTTATTTCTCCTCAGGTGTGGGAGCAACTGCTGTTGTATATTCAGCATTTTGTAAACCAAGAAATGAAAAATGTGCTATAAAGAGAATAAATTTAGAGAAATGGAATACCTCAATGGACGAGCTACTAAAGGAAATTCAAGTAAGACAAATTTAAAATAATTTTTAGAAAAGAAAGTGTTTTGTTTTATCACAGACTCTATACTACGACAATGCCTAAACAAATTTCTATAGAATATATGCAGACAACTAAATATTCACCTTAAATTTTACAATGATAATACTCAAGTGAAAATTATTTATCCAATTTTAATCGTTGTGTATTTCCTCCTAAACATTTCACACCACAAATAAGTTTCATAAGTGAATTAAACAGTAAATTATTAAGATATTTAACATTATTGTACCAAATCTTTATTTCCTTTCTACTTGCAATAAAAGATGTTCCATTTTATTTCCAGGCCATGTCCAGTTGCAATCATCTAAATGTTGTCACATATTATACCAGTTTTGTGGTTAATGATGAATTGTGGCTTGTCCTTAAATTATTAGAAGGTAAGCAAAACCCTTTATAATTAATTAATGTTGGAATTGTTTTTATATATTTATTATTATTTGTGCAAAGAGCTCAGTTAGTGTGAGTTCATTCATATGCATATGACATTTTTATTATATATGAATTTATTTGTATTTTTTGTCTGAAGAAGTTTTGTTTGTTTTATAATTGATTGGAGATATTTGTTTACAATTCTTTAACATGTAGAAAAACATTCTGTTTTTATTACCGTCACACAAGTGTCCATTTTATAAAATAATTGTAATGAACATTATTTCTGTATAAGTATTATTTTAAAACTGTGTTAGATAACAACATGTTTTGCTTTGCCATTTATATTATTATTATTTCTTATAAGCGATGGCTATGCTTTTACCTAATTAAAATAATAAGTTACAAATTTTTGACCAACATTTTCAACATATGCAAAAGAAGTGAAAATTGCCTTTATTAATGTATG
The DNA here is from genome assembly GCA_018231785.1 of Danaus gilippus. Classification (NCBI taxonomy): domain Eukaryota; kingdom Metazoa; phylum Arthropoda; class Insecta; order Lepidoptera; family Nymphalidae; genus Danaus; species Danaus gilippus. Next base: position 25,439 of record DVQO01000080.1, read on the forward strand.
TAATTTATATTTATTTTATACATATTAACTTGTATATTCATAAAGTATCAATGTTATTACTATAATGAACAGGGATGCATAGCAAAATAATATACTTACTTAATTTATAAATTATGAATATCTTGTATATTACAGTACTTTAGTTTAGAATGGTGTAAAAAAAATTATAATAATAAAAGCATTAAGATACTTCAACTCATAAAGCCAATGACTGGCTTGTATAACTTATACATTTCATGCTCGATCAATAACTTCATTTTAATTATTCTTTGTTTAATAAGTGTCCCAGGTTCATTGCTATTTCATTATTTTCAATGGTTGTGATACTCATAATCTGAAAAATGATAAAGTATAATTCAAAATCAGATGGAATCTGCAATAGTTGGAGTCTTGGTTTCAATCAAAGTCTGATAATGTGGAATATTTTAAATTTGAAATGGTTGTAAGTATTAAAAAATACATTCTCTTGCAAATAGGAAATTCGTGATATATGATGTTTTAGTTATTTTATTGACTGGTGTTGTAACAACATTTTTTTCTTACACTTTTTAATTTGTAGGTCAGTGTGATTATCACTGTTTAGTATTGACGATTTTATGACTATGTTTACATAAAAATGTTTGACTTGGATAGAAATAACACATATGGAACATAAAATTTTCTTTAAACCAGATGTATATTATATTGGTTCAGTCAAGTTTCTGTGAAGAGGCTATGCTTGTAGATACTGAATTTTAAAAATTAAAATTAATCAATAATTGTCCAATGAGACAAGACGATGTCATTGTGTTTTACATAAATAGAAGAATTATTAAGAATGCTTCTTACAAGTATTTAGTTATATATAAATAAATATCACTTATATAAACTATATTTAATGTATAGACATTTTTGAACAAAAAATGTTAACAGGTCTTCATTAAACTATCATCAGATTATGGGAAGAAGTTGTTATAACATGTACAATTAATTTGAGTTGTGAGTTGAGTTTGTGATTCATGAGATCATTAATACTTGGTGATTTGCTTGTACATAGTTACATTTTGTTTTATATCAAATGGAATTTTAGTTAATAATAATTGTTTCAAGAAAGGATTCTCAAAAATAAGCAGGTAGAGTCTTTTTTGTTTATTATTCTATAAAATAGGGTTTACATAACATTAAACTTTCAATTTACTTCACCGTGTTTCATAGCAAATTTTGTCACCTCCTCTTGTTTCGTCAAAGTTTAATCTTAATGATTAAATTGAGATTTATTTTGAAGTAGGTATATAAGTTTGTAAGATGATGCAGAAAGATATTATACTTTTTACATTAATTCATATTTTTTACTTGTTTTCAAAAAGGTCGTGTAGAAGTAGATGGATTTATATAAAAACATTTGTTCTTCATGACGACTTAGCGAAAATTCAATAGCCACTTAACATGCTATGATTATTATTAAAGAAACTTTCTTTATAAACGACTTATAATGCAGTAGTACTATATACTTTGTAAATAATTATATTGTTTATTTTTTATCTATTTTTTTCCACTTTTGTTTTACACTTTCTTACTTTGTTGTTATCATAAATGTTAATTGTTTTAATTATGTATCAGGTTTTGTTGCACGTGAAAAAAAGTTTTGCTGACATGATTCAAGAACATTGTGTAATATTTCTTTTGTTTTTCAACACATATTTTTTGTTATTTGTAACATTATATATGTGTCATTTTCTGCATTTTCATTACTTTTATACTTTTTGACGACGCATGCTGAATCCATATTGACTGTTTCTCAATGTTTTATTATTGATATTATTATACTTTGCTCATCTTTTTTCGTCTACCCTTTTGATTACCGTGTTCTGAAAAGAACTTTTAAAACATTTTGAATTTATGTTTTCTCCATATCTAATAAATATATATTTCTAGTTAAAACCGGTTTTGAGTATTACAAACAGACACTTATTTGTACAGATGTTGAATGCCTTTATTGCTTTGGAAAGACATTTTTTAAATCTTTCTTAGGCTTAGTAACCTTTGCATAACATTTAATGAAAGTTCTTTATCTGAGGGTCGTATAAAAACGTGGTTAAAAATATTATTATGTACATATTTTGAATCTAAAGAACACGTTTCTGAATTTTATTTGTATAAATTACCTTGTAGCTGTCGATTGGTTAAGCATTCTAGGTTGAGATCGCTTATACTTTACAACATTAATAGTAGATTAACATCCGTAAGATTGGACTTGGTTGTTACACTAACTAATTGTTATAGAATAATCACCTAACTTAGTGTTAAAATATTCTTAATGCTTCATTTCATAATGTAGACTTCATAATTTTACTACTTAAACTCCTATTTCTGCTGTTTTATGAAGACATCCCGGAAAGAATTTTGAAAGAAAAGTTTCATGATTAACAATTTGCTGATTCGCATTAATTATCAATACCATTGGTTTTATGTAACGTTTAAATTAAATTTTAATTTGTTATTAATAATTTAGATGTTTTGTATTTACTTGGCAATTTTTTTAAAATAGATAGTTTTTTGTAAGATTTTTGAGTGATATATTCATAACCTCAATATAATTTGTGAGATATTTATAATAGGAACTCAAGAAAAAAATTATGCGTTAACTGTAATAGTTTAGGAAATATTTAAAACATAAAAATATTGTTACCTACCTTATACATAATCAGATTATAAGATACTTAACCTTTATATTTACAGTATCTTTTTTCCCGATTTAACGAAGTACAGAACATGAGTGTTGTGATAGCTTCTTATGATTAGTGACACGAAGACTATTACAAAGAAGTCCTAAGCTTTTACAAATATTAAATTTAGGTTAAAGTTAGTTAGTCTTCACATGTATGATCGTTAAAATTTATATCCTTTTAGATTTAAGAAAAACTATATTATTATAGGATTATTTAAACATTCCTCCGTTTGACTTTCTGTTGGGACCAGCTTATTCAGAAGCTAAATTTCGGAAAACCTATTGAACGGTACCGACTTTGAATTTTAACTTCAAATTCCAAGTCTACAGCACTCTGATGTTGTTAAAATTTTATTTCAAAATATGATTTAATACTTTCAAGTGAATTAAATTTAAATTTAAATTTAATTAAAAAAAAGGAAAGTATATATTTACTAAGCCAAGTGTTGTAATTTCGGAGGGCTGACTTGCATGTCTTTTTTTCAAGATTTTTTTAAACAGCATGGGTTGGTAGAAAACCCGAATACATAATATATAAATACTATTCAAATAAACGATTACTTTGAATATTCATTAAAAATAAAGACCTTGCCGTTATTATAATAAACAATGGAATACATAAAAAGAAAAAATAACACAAGAATTAAGTCGAATTATCGATTCCCTTAATACAATGAAATTATATCACATATTTTGTTCGTTGGATTTGTCCTAAATTCCAACATCAAAACCCATTTTCTACATTTGTGCAATAGTGAATAATATACGAAAATCATAAATTTGCTATCAATCATGCCACGAGATAAAAGAAAAATGTGTTGTTCCGTCATCCCTTTTAATCCCAGATTTCTAAAGAACATTACTGCAAGGTTATGCTTTTAAACTTAGGTAACAGGGTTCTTATTATTATAGTAAAATAAATCTGCGTTGTTCAGGGTTAAATGATCTAACCAAGAAATAAAATTCAATATTTAATTATCCACGAGCACCGTTATTTGACTCGCTGTAAAAATAATTACGTCAAAGAATACATACTTTATGTATTATATGTATATACATGGATTAAAAGTAATTGTTTATATAACCCTTATTTAAAATATAGTTCATTAAGCCTGAACTGTTATCGTGTTTTGAATTTTTTTGTTTAGTATATTTATTTACAGTTTCTTAGTGATTATATTTTCATCTGGTTTATATATCATATAAATTTATATTTCAATAAATCTTATTTAAAAAAAATAAGTTTATGTTTGCAGTTCTCTGCTACATATTTAAAAATTGTCTAATTTTTTCATTAGTTTGTGTTTATTTTAAAAAACCAAATCTCTCTAAAACCTTATAAGTTATTATGTATTATATTGAGTGTGTATTTGTGTGGTCCTATTAATAATGAATGTCTTGACCGCGGGAATCTTTTTTTAATAATGACTCATCTTGTACATGTTAGGTACATAACGTGATATCCTAGAGATTAAATATCAGGTTCCAGACGCAGCTTGTAATATTTGCGCGCGCAATCAATCAATAAATCTGCATTGGCGGGGGATGCAGTTCTCTAGCCTAGGATTATATATATATAACTAGCTGACCCGGCAAACGTTGTTCTGCCATATAAAAAAATAGAGTTCATCATAAAATCCGCTCTTAGATCATTTCTACATCACATATAGGAGATTCCTTCCAAATTTGAAGTCGATAGTAGCTATAGGTTAAAAATGGGCATTTTCCATTGTTAACGCCCCCGCAACCCCCTTTGTGGGTGGAGTGTCGTAAAATCCGTTATTAGCTGACCTCTACTCGGTAAAAGGAATAATCCTACCAAATTTCAAGTCGCTATGGTTCCAGAGATATCGTGATGAGTCAATATATAGGTGGAAATCTAGATGATACAAAATTGCCTATATCTATTTGATATTATGATACATATCATCATTATTTTGACGGAAAAGAATCATTATATTGTGACCCAAATGTTATTTTAAAATTAAATAAGTAATATAAAATCTAGGATAAATATATGATTCTTATATGGTACACCTTTCAAATTTCCTAAATAATACATCTTCAATTAAACCTGGCATTGTACCAAATAATTTGACGGATATAAATGCAGTAGCAGAACATAAAAACGTGTAAAAATGTCATATGTCAACAGGTGACGCAAAATTAACTGCTTAAGCGAATTCAAGTGGTGATCATCTCCAACAATAAAAAGAATATATTTTTTAAGCTATATTTCACACAGCTATGGTTTTTTTTGCAACTCTGCCATTTTATTATTGTTTATTTAAATACATCTGTACTGTTTTTTTTGTAATATATGTAAAAATAGCTAATTTAACAGTAAAACCCATTTTCATGTCCCAAATGAAGAAAAATGACTGCAATTAACATATTTCGAGTATACGTACTATTATTATTGCGCAACAAATTATGCAGTAGAATATTCTAGACCTCGTATATATATGCACAATATTTAGGTTAGAGTGGAATCTGGGCCCTGGAAAATCTAGGATGCAATCAATAAATGCATTTCCTTTGTCTGCTGGTCTGCGCGCGTTTACATTAAACCTGCCAAAAGCTTATTGCACACGCGTAGATTTATTGATTTTACATCTAGACCTACCTTGTTAACCGATCCCACGGGCCATTCGGGCGGAGTTCCTTAAGAGAGGCACATGTGCCAAGTAATATTTCTAAACGGTATGAGCCCTGGATAATATATTAAGGGCTCATACCGTTTAGAATGTTTGAAGCCGGGGAAGTTATATCTAGAAGAACAGACGGACTCGTAGGTTACAGTGTTCTTTGAAATGGCTGTGTCAAATCGCTTGTATAAATGACAAAATATTTTCTAGGAGGGAGTCTTTTGGACGTAATCAAACACAAGATGCGGGTATCGAACTGTAAACACGGCGTATTTGATGAAGCAACGATCGCCACTGTCCTCAAAGAAGTGCTTAAAGGGTTGGAGTACTTTCACAGCAACGGACAAATTCATAGGTAGTAATTAATTTATATTTTATATATTGCGATTTAATTTTAATTTCATTTTAATTTTCCTGGCTTTAAATTTTGCGACTTTTATTTTATGTTTTTCATTGTTTAGATGTTTTGATTTTATACAATATAAAATAAAATTTATGTTACCTATTTTGGCGAATTGTTATTAAACTATTTTACTTTGCTATAAGAAAAATAAAGCTTGCACAATGAAACAAAGACAGCATAAACTAATTATAGCAAAAGCATAAAATATTTGCGATATGATATACCTATTTACATAGTTCTTTATAAAGTCATGCGAAATTAAACAAAACCTGTAGATAAAGATTCAAAAAGCGAATATTTCATAAAAACAAAAAACATAGCAACATGTAATTGGCATTGTCTATGGGAAGTTGAATATTGGAAAAATAAAAATAATAAAGATTCGCTAAGGTGAGGAGTGACCGTCCTGGGAATTTCAGGGATATAAAGGCGGGTAACATACTGCTGGGAGAGGATGGAACTGTTCAGATTGCTGACTTCGGGGTGTCAGCGTGGCTGGCGACCGGCAGGGACTTGTCGCGGCAGAAAGTCAGGCACACCTTCGTTGGTACTCCCTGCTGGATGGCTCCCGAAGTCATGGAACAGGTATAAAATAAATCTTCTTAAGATAACATACATATACACATATAGGTATATTTCCATATATGGTCAAATACATTATAAGCAAATTAGTAGCACATGGACACCTCCTCGGCTCCTACTTGCCATCCACAGGGTTTGGGCATTAACAAACTCTGCTTCACCGACAATATTACATGAAATCTAATCGTAACACTTGCCCTTAATCCTCACCATCCCCTCCCATGCAATCTCAACCTGTACAAAGCTCGAAGCGTATCTGTACCGTATCATAGCCATACGATATCTTACACTTTCACACTAACACCTTAACTTATATTTGCACTTAAACTCATACCCACGACGACAACTGCACCCACACCCATATCAATACTAACATCCACACCCAACCCTACACCTATAGACACTCCCACAGCCGCACTCGCACCCATATCAATACGTTAGTATACACCAGTATCTACACCTACAATCACACCCTTACCCATTCACACTCACTTCACGACCACACTCACTCCAGTCGTAATCTTGGTCACAATTACACTTAGTTACACCGACACTTATACTTCGACTTAGTTACACTTAAGCTTAGTTACCCTTACACTTAGTTTCATTTAGACTTGTTACACTTATACTTAGTTACACTCACACTTAGTTATACTGACAGTTAGTTACACTTAGATTTAGTTACACCTACACAAAAAAATATGTATGTGTAACCGTACAAGTCACTGTACCCTACCCCTGGACCAAATCTATCTTTCCCTTATTCTACGCCTACCGTTATGGGTGTTTCTCTCGTTTCAAGTCTTAATGTGCCTCGTCCTAACTCCTTTACTGATATTCCTTACTTTATTCACATTTCACCCCTTAGCCTTTAGCTTACCTCTGCTACTTCTCCATCTCCTCCTCCTTTCAGTACATATATCCCTACTAATTCTAAATACTCCATACTACTAACTAAATCTAATCTAACCCTGTCCTTACTCTACCCTGTCCAGTCCCTATCCCTACCCCACCCCTAAAGTAATCAAATCTCGTATTATTATCCCTTTACTTACCATACACATTCCTATACCGAAAGTCACAGGTACTAGAACTAAAACGTATTATCGATATGCCGCAGGTATGCGTATCCAATATTAATTAAGAAAAAAAATTCTTTAAGGACCACGGCTACGACTTCAAAGCGGACATTTGGTCTTTTGGTATAACAGCTATTGAGATGGCAACCGGCACAGCGCCTTATCATAAATATCCACCGATGAAGGTCCTTATGCTTACTCTGCAAAACGATCCACCAAATTTAGATACCGGTAGGTTCCTATGAAATATTCATTACGAATTGCTCACAGTAATCATCCACTATATATTTATATATAATTCTAAGTTTACTTTTACTTATCTATTATCGTTTAATTGACATTAAATGTTTATTGTGGTTGTACGTTTGTTAACATTTTACATATTCACGTTACAGGTGCGGATGAAAAGGAACAATACAAAGTATACGGGAAAACCTTTAGGAAAATGATAATTGATTGTTTGCAGAAAGATCCATCGAAGAGACCAACAGCGACAGAGTTACTTAAACATCAGTTTTTCAAAAAAGCTAAAGACAAAAAGTACCTAACGCAGACTCTTGTCGCTATCGGACCAAGTATGGAGACGAGGGTTCATAAGGTCCGTCATTATTTATTGAATACTTAAATAATATTCATAAATATTAATGACGTAATCATAATACCACCTAGTCTAAACGTAAATATATTTGAAAAGTTTAGATATATAAACCACAGCACTTTACCTCGAAGATTAATTTTTCTGGAAAATTTCTACCTCATATCAATTATTTAATATTTTAATGCTCTTTCTCATTCTTCCTTCCATAAAAAGAGTTATAATATTAAACTTAAATTTAAACAACGACTTTCAAAATTATCACAATTTATTTCAATTCCATTGAAATTAACACAGCATACTCTTATATATCTTTCGTTAAAGGTAAAGTCCTGTAATTATGTTTATAAGATAACCCAATAAATATAAATATTCACAGATGATTCATTCATTCATTCATTTATTTCTGCTCGTTATTTATATGTATGTACCATTTATATTAATTTTAATTCCTATTTGTACCGTACCGACAGGCAAGTAAGCGGCAGCCGGGTGCTTCGGGACGTCTTCATCGCACTGTAACTGGTGAATGGGTGTGGAGTGAGGAGGAAGACGAGGCTGGCAGGGAGTCGGACGAGGAGCCGGACAAACGACCCATGAACCAGTTACAGAGGGCGGACTCGAGTAGCGATAACGATGAGGTAACTTCACACAAACAAAAGAAACACACACACATATATTATGATAACACAACATTCACATACACGCAACTATGTATGTACTCACTACTCATGCTCTATCTCGATATCTCTCTCACACACGCAGAAACAAACACATCTTTCGAATTTATTAAAACTTAAATTACTAGTGATAGAATATATTATGAGATTGTGGTAACTACAAGCAATTTAAATAATGTTACACTTTATATATTATGTATTATGCTAAAGCGTTTACTTTTCCGGCGTCGGGACGTGACGACCCCATCGCCCACTGGTGTATTCCGGTGCAA
>DVQO01000081.1:0-34347 GCA_018231785.1 Danaus gilippus
TTAAATACCCACTCCCATACCCTTCCCGACCTCAGATCGCCCGTAAATTATTTTTTCTTTAATTTTTATAATATTATGCTCTTTTTTCTAACGAGTTTCATTCTACTATAATTTAATTATGTTTTAAAAGCTATCAGCACTGGTCTATATTTAATTTGTCTAATTATGTCCGAATTTTATTATGGCTGCTACGTCATAGAATTTAAAACAATGTAGTATGGTATTGCTTATATCCGCACCATATGTTTTTATTGTGTTTGTTTTTATTATATTATCAGCAATATATACTATATCGTCTATGGATTAATGTGTAAGACTAAAAAATATACCGAGTACCTCGAATGGCACTTGTAAAGTAACTTATTACAGGCGTTTTGTATATTTATATTAGAATAAATAATGTATTTAAGTGATTACATGTAGACCACACTTCCTTAGATTTCTTGCTATTCACTTACTAATGTTTCAGAACATATTATTTGTGTGAAACTATTATCACACAACTATGATAATTATTTATTTTAAAAATAATTAGCGTATTTTCTAGAAGATTTTTTTATTACTAGATCTACATCTGTATATATAATTTAAATACTAGCTTTAGACACTCCATACAGTTCAATTCTTGATGCCAATTCCAAAATACATATAATATCTACAATTATATTGAATGATTATTTTTGTATTATTTTTTAATTGTTATAAAGCGTTTTATACAATAGTTTTAAATAAATTTAAAGCAATAGCGTTACGATGCTGTGGATTTTTTTAATAAATCCTTGACTATAAATAGCTCGAAATTTAAAAATTCATCTGCAATTCAACTGAAAACCAACCAGTACTAAAAAAATTCATAAAATTATTTTACAAATTGATCTCAATTATTGTTTCTTATATATAAATCTATGAAGTGAAGTTTAAAAAAATAATAAATAACTAATATATACCTCTTCATGAAATCTATGAGATTCCTTATAATCTCTAGTTGGAGTTAGTTTTTTTTTTTTTGTTTTTAATATATAGTTTACTGAATGAAATTTTAAATAATATTATTCACGGTATTAGAGATATCAAAATTCGTATTTTATTATTTTAAAAATGTACATATAATTTCTTATTTGTATCGTATTATTATAACTGACATTCCATTTAGTTTTTCTATATATTTTAATTGTTGCTGTTGTGTGAATTTTTTTTAGAATTTAGTTTATAAAATTAATATGTTTTTTTAACCGCATATGACAATAGACTAGGAATTGTAGAATATGAGCTTTAGATGTCTCAGGTGTTTCGTAAAAATCTTAAATATAAAAAAATTAAAACAACGGTATCCTCGATCTTTGACTACAATTAAATTTATGGGTTTTTGTTTGTACTTATTTAGAATAGATTTATTAGTATCTAAAGCGTTAAGCTTATTACTCAACCTTAATAACGTCCTACGGTTTCAATTTTTTTTTTCAATATCATGGTAACAGAGGATAAAATTTATCAAAGAACGTTCGTGCTCTCTAAATAAATTCGAATTGCGCAACCAAAACAAACAAACTATATTTGTCAATTATTATATAAGCACGAATTAAGGAAACAATTTTATTTAAGTTTTATAAAATTTATAATATGTCATATTATGTAAGGTCTGTATTCACAGCTTCTCCAAATTTTTTGAATTTATTTCTTTGATATATAATTATTTTTTTTTCTGTTTAAAAATTTCTTTAAATACATATGTCGAGTAACGTATGATTGATTGGCAGCTCATATTTATATATAGAATTTATTTATATTCTATTTTCAAATGTACCAACACATACAATCGTAAATTATTTTATCTGAACAGAAATTAATTGAATATGTAGTTTTTTTTGTGATTTATTATAATTTGTGATATTTTATTACAATTCCGTTTTATAGATTTAGAATTACCTACCTTAAATAAAAACTTATGCAACGCAAAATAGTGCTTTTTAAACTTCAACGAAATGCTTTAACTTTTGTATTATTTTATTTTATAAATTAGAACCTGATATTAATGGACCATCGTCTGTTTATTTTATGTCAAGTACCAGTGTTCTGATATAATTTATTGGACATTTCACAACAGTATTTTATAATCGACTGTATTATTGGAAAACTTTTTCATTCACTATCAACCATCTGTCATAAACAACTTCGGGAACTCAAGATATATTTAACCAATTTTAGAAGTAGCTAGCAAACACGTATAAAGAATAACGATTTTTTCATCTATATTTAACATTTTTTAATAAACATTCAACTATGGCAATCAGTTAGTGTCTGTGATTTGTGATTCTGCATTCTCTATAAATTTGAGTTCATTAATTGCTAAGGTCGTACATAATAAAAGGAAATTAATTAAAAATTACTACATACATGATATTGTATTGCCTACTATGTAGTTGTTTTATATATTTTATAATAATAACATTATATTTAAAAAATCTTGATATTATTTAAAAGTAATTATTATTTGTGGCAACCCCTTATTTATACGATTCTTGTTTTGAATATTGTAATACATTTTATTTTCTTTTTATCCTGTTTGTGAATAATATGCTTACAGCGTAATATTTTTTTTACATATTTCAATGATTTTTGTATTGTATACTTATTAGTAACTGTAGATCTAACTGTAACCTTTATTCTTAATAAATTAATTTGTTTTGATTATCTCTTATTTATTACCCCTTTGCTTTAAGGTCGTAAAAAAGCAGTAAGTTTATTTGTACGGATAAATTGAACGCTTTCCCGAAGGTAAATCATTTATATATGCCTTAAAACACATGATACGACAGACATCGGTGCAGAATGTTACTGTCATATGTGATCTGATATGACTTATATCCTGATATGAGGTATTAATTACCTATTTATTAAAAAATATTAAAGTCAAATTACTTAAAATAAAACTCGAATTTTAGTTAATAAGTATATTATTTTCTATTAAAATAACAAGAATAATTTTGGGTATCTGAAATCTGAATGTTACTTTTGCATTTCAACTTTTGGTCCATATACTCCTTCTAACATTACACGTCTGCTACATTTGTATATCGATGTTTTACGTGCATTATACTATTATAATTATTAATACTTTTAATAACATTACAGCTACGTATTTTTTAGTTGTCCATTGTTTGCTTTTCTAGTGGAGTCCTAAACTTGATAAATATACAAGAGGAAATAAAACAAACAGCAATAGGTACATACTCATATTATTTAATATATTGATTAAGGCACGTTACATTGTTAATAAATTAATAGAATCTGTTAGTTGATTACTAATTAAGTAAGCAAATATATTTAATATATAGAATTATTAATTATGAATATTGAACACAATAAACATTTCATGTTAGGGCTGGTTCTTGTATTTCGTGAAAAGATTGTACAGCACACGCAGTGTTGACTTAAGGTCAAGATTCACAATATCTGAAAAAAAAATAATTATGAGACTTGCGAAAATATACATCAATAAAATATCGAGAGACTGTTTTGTTAGCTTATGTGAAAATAATAATTAATATAATATTATTAAATACCAAATTATAAGTGAATAAAATAAATATGTAAGTGAAAATTCAATTTTCAGAACATCCTTATCGAGTTCAGTACAAACAAATGGATTAAATTATAAAAAAATTCTTCATAGTTAAATCATTGATTAGCGTATTAAAGGCCTGATATTTCTTAAAATAAATTAAGTAAACCACACCATATATAATAAAAAACTTACCCTCAGATCTAGCCTTTGGTTTGGCCAAGCCGGCATCTTGCATCAACTCGAATGCCAAAGACACATTATGTACTTTCTGATCAAAGTCTTGTGGAGTCAGGTGGAAGTCAAAAAGTGGCACAAAATATCCTTCCAGTAGACCCATAAGCAACACGAGGTATACCCCATCGTGGAACTGACTATCGAGATCCATAACTTCGAGATTCACTTTGCTTAGATGCTTATTAACGAATGTGATTAGTGACTGAAAGTAAATAAACGTTTTACACACATTACATTACTAATAATCACTTTAAATATAGAAGCAAGAAAAGGATAACTTATTATTTACACTTACTTTTTTAACAACTTGCAATTTGTCAGGGGCGTGGTCGAATAGTGCGTCAAAAGCGTCCCTCTCGCACTTCATACCAAGGTCATCGTAAGTGGTCGTTATATCTTCAATATACGTCCTAAGCAAAGCGAATAAATACGCTTTATTCAAAGAAAATTCTTCATACGATACGAAAGGGAATCGTAATTTCATACAAAGTAATCTTCATAGATTTATATAAATTATATAGATACCTATGGGAGAGCTGGTTTGGTGCATCCTTCTTCACAACAACCACGTTGACACTAACGTTTTCTGGTAGACGGACCGGAGCTCGGAAATAGCGAGCAAGTGCTACCAACAAATGCAAAATGGATACAACATTCTTTGAATGAATCGAATCCACACTCCACTTTTGTACAGGCTTTGAAGTTCCATAAATGACCTGTGCAATACATATTTTTTAAATGACATAGACGAACGCAATATTTGTTTTAAAACATATAAGAACATATTTTTAAGGATGATAAACTCACATCTAAAAAAAAACCTATCACATCTAAATAATAAAACTAAGGAGCATGATTGTATTGTTTTGTCCAAAATAAATTCATTTAAATTGGAAGTTTTCTCACTACTGTTATATTCATAATAAATATGTAAGAAGATTATTTCCAGATTGTTGTCAAAAATATTCACAGATTCAGTAAAATTTTATTTACACACCCTATTAACAGCTCTCAGAACAATAGCAAGCTTCTGGCGCTGGCCTTCTTCAGATTGTGTAACTTCTGGAACATCCAACTTTGTCTCTGTCAGTTTTTCCAACAACTTCTGTAACACCTGGCCATCATAAAGATCTTCACTGATGTCTTTCACAATAATTCTTTGTGCAGCTAATTCATCATTGATCCAGTCAATCAAGACCTGTATTAAGTCTTTCACTCTCGGATCTTCAAGAGAGCGGGGCTCAATGATCGCTCTTTCTTCATTGTCCACTAGAAGAAATATGATAATGTAACATCATACACAAAAAGCTTAAAAAATTTGTCAGAGAGTGATGTCACTTTGGATCGACATGGAAGTTTTATCGTTCCAAATGATAAGTGTGCCATTACAATAACTGATTAAGATTAACACTTAATTTCCTAAAAATAATTAGTTACTAACATAACATTATCTATTAAAGAGGAAGATATAAATTACAAATATTAGCAAAAGGGGCAAAAAGGAGAGACGCAAGTAATACGTTGGTTTCTTATATGACAACATATCACAGCCCTGAACTAAACGTTTCTGGGCTTGTACTGCACCAAGGCTTGTTTTTTAAATTGATACTTTTTTATTTGACAACAATCACTTAATATATTTAGAAAACAGAGTATATTTTCTAGGAAAAAATTAAGGTTTTTTGTAATATTATTGCAATTTTGGTGCAAAAATTAAATTTTTAACAGATCAACAATTGATTTTGAATTTATGGGTCATGATATTTTTAATTCATTATAATAATATCAAGAATTTCAATGTTTTAATATGATTTAGTTGGAATTGAATCTTATAGTCTTGAAAGAATAAGGATGGTGGATCCATAAGATATACAAGCTCTAATACTTACACAGACTATACTCCTCCGGAGGAATTTCTGGAGCTGTAGGACTTCCAGGTGAATCAATAGCATATTTGCCTTCTGCTTGAACTTCTTGAACTAGAAAGTTATATATAAAAAACTAAATCAACAATTTAACACCCACATAGTTTAATGGGAGTGGTTCACATGACGGAAAATAATATTCTACCAACCCACATAATTGCATGGACCATACCTTCCTTTATACGCTTTTTACGACCAATTGTGCCGATTTTATCCCAAAATGATTCCTCTTTATCCTCTTTTTTAGGTAAAACCGGGGTTCTGGGAGATTTAGGGCGCGGTGAAGACATAATTCTTATTTCTAGAGGAAAATAATTCAATATGAATCACAGCTTGTCCTTTTTTACAACTCGATACTACACTTCTAATAATAAACACACAAAAAAAATTAACTTAAAATGGCCTTAAAAATAAGATTAATTAATACGCTTCTATGTTTAATTCATACCTAATGTAATTAATGAAACAAACAATTGTTTGGAAATTAAAGATTCTTTATCAGTTCTCTTTTAACTATTATTAGTAGATGACGAACGAAACTCGAAAGGGCTTGAAGGCTAAGATATGATGACATACATCAAAACTTAGTGATGTAGTGAGAACTACGCTAGTTTAAAATAATATCGATAGTTAGCAGTCTGAATGTCACAAATTACAATTAATAATTATTTTTTTTGACAACTACAGGACATAAATGCAAACACACATTTATAGTGAAAACTAAATTTCTTTGGCATGAATGATTTTAATTGTAAATTGAAAGTGTCAACATTTAAATTTGATTTTTCGTTACCCACTTAGTCATTACATTTTTACAGCTATCTGTGGTGTATAATTTTGTGTAAAGTGTGAGTTCGTTTGTTAACGAAGTCTCATAAATATAATTGTTTAATAAAAAAATTCAATAATTTTGATTCTTCCGAGACAAGACTGTAGTTACAAAACTAACTGTGTTAGTATACTTACATGTTTAATTCATTTTACATCAATCAAAACTTGGACGATTTAAGCAACTCTAAATGAACATCTGCATTTTGTTTCTTGATGGAATCATTCCTATAAATAGCAAAAGAGATTGTATTGCATCATATGAGATTTTACAGCCTGTGTGTCAGTAGCTTCTAGTGGTTGTTTACATCGTTTTTTTTTGTTGTGTTCATAAGGCGAAATGGAGAAATCTGGTAACCCGCCACCGTATGTGTGGGGAAATGCCCACACCATGCAGCCTCCCCCGGCAGCCCCGCCGAGCTATTCCCAAGCTGTGGGTGGTGTAGGTCCCTCCAGCCCCTACACCCCTCTTTACCCACCCAGTAAGTAAAAATCCACAAATTATAATACTATTTCAAAATGACCTCATTGTTATTTCCAGACATTACTAATATGTCCTTGTATCCAATGAAATATTTGGTTATTCAGGAAATTCTTGCATAATGATGATATCACCCAATTACTGGTTTATTTTACTTTATTTTGATATGCAACTATTGATCTAGTGATACTAGAAATGCACTATAATGATATAAGCAAAAAACCTTTAATAACAATAAAAATCTATATTTTTTATGCAGAAAGTACAATGTTTTATGTTGATTAAGGGTAGTTAACTATCTGTTCATATTTCTGTATAACTATCACAAAACAGTTGTCTTTTCAATATATGAAACTTAATATTTTTTTAAACTTGTCATTATGATTTGAAATAGATAACTTCATAGTTAAGCAATCAGTATCACATTTAAGAACAGTATGCTCTCTAAAAATTGCCATTAGCAAATGTGTTCATTTTTCATTTCTTTGTTTATCCTTTAGACATACTACAAGAAATTTCATACATTTCCATAGTATCATTTATGCATATAATTATTTTTTCCTCTAAGTTGTAATTGAATGGCTTTTGTAATGATGCTTCGATCAGGCCTTTTGCTATTTCTTGAATAAAAGTTCTTAGTTTTGTTTAGTTTTTTTATGAGGTTTCCCGACACTACTACTATTCATTAGTATCTGCAACAGAGTCTAGCATAATTTTTAAATAATTACCTTTAAAATGATATTGAATTTGTCATCATAGAACATTTCAATTCTTGTTGTATTTTATTGTTCCACATTTTACTCAGCATATTAATTACTTTGCTATAACTGTGATCACATTCAGACTAAATGAAGTACAAAGATGTTATTATAGGAGCCCATCATTTTTATATTCAATTAATTTGAGGGATTTTACTTAAAGTAGGAAATAAGAATTAAAACAGATAATATTAAAAAATACATAACAGTAAAAAGTAAACAAAGACATTTTTGTAATCATAAAATAAATATGAGATAGTGGAAGTTTTTATCTTTATTCACTTCTTTGTAGTTTATTTAAATAAAAGTTAAACAATACAATTTAAATTGTAATACTGTCCTTACAAGCATCATTATTAAGGACCCTATTATGGTATAAATAATATTACCAACTAACTACTAACAAACAATTGACAAATTGATATATGAGTTCATCATGTATTGCAGCTTCTGGTCCAGCCATTGTAACAACAGTAGTACCAGTGGGTCCTCAACCTACACATATGATCTGCCCCAGTTGTCATTCTGAGATGAACACAGACACTCAAACTAAACCAGGTCTCATTGCATATGTGTGCGGAGCTATCATATTTGCTCTGGGGTAGGTGCTAAATACCATACATATTTCAATTTCACTGAAATTGCTAAATCCATAATTGAGTATCATTTATAATTTATATTTACAAATATAATTCATCATGTTGCACTTTGCTTTTTGTTTATTTACTCTCAGCAATACTCCTATTTTATATCATGCGGCCTTTCTTGAAGACAATAAGTCAATTAGCAAGTTTGCAAGCATTTGCCTTTAATATATTTTGCAATTTATTAGTCTATGACTTAAAATAACTAAATTAAAACAATATGAAGGTAACATTTGTATTAATGATCATATTTTTTTTCAGTGGATTCTTAGGTTGCTGTTTGATCCCATGCTGTATAGACAGTTGTATGGATGTTCATCATAAATGCCCCAACTGTGGAGCCTATCTTGGACGCTATCGACGATAAATTTTATCAAAATTGTTTCATCTACATGGAAAACCTGAATCTCTTGCGACTTTGTTGTAAAATCGAAAAAATCTCAGTGTGTGTTAAAATACTCTCATCACATTTATCAAACCCAGTTCTTTACTCTTACTGCCATCTAGACTGAATAAGTTTAAATCTTCCTTTAAAATCTTTCCATTATTGATGTTTAATGTGAATCAGATTTCTATTGCTATATGTCTACAAGTGAGAAGTATATAGCATTTCTGTGCTAACTTCTTCCACATTTTTGTTGTTAAAAATTGTTTTAGTCCATAATTGAAAACCGCTATCATGCAGCCATGTTCAAACTGTGAGTAGTTTTAAGTGTAGAATATTTCTGTTAAAACTAATAAAAAAATGTTGTCATATTTGACGATAAAATTGCTATAGACAACTTTAATTTTCTAGACTTTTGTGTTTTATCAGAATTACACATTTATATATTTTAAATATTTCTGATTTAATATTGTTTAAAACAAGGGATAACATTCTTTTACTATGTTCAAAAGCTTAGTTGTTTAAGTGGTTCTTGATTTATAATAATTTTTCTAGATGTAAGCTATCTAATTTTTAAATATATTTTAAAATGGTTTGTTGTATGATGATTGCTGGCAGTAACTGCATGAAATAGTAACAATATTATTTTATAGTAACTGCATATATATAGCCATAATGAACAAGAAAGTTATTAAGAAATTAACTGTAAGGTTTTTGATAAAAGAAATCAAATACAATTTTAGAGGATCATATATTTTTCCATGTTATTTTTATACAAATAGCAATTGTCATATGATATATTTCATTATTATTGCTTGTGTTATATATGACCTAACTTAAAAGTACTGCAATACTGTTTTCTGTCCATTATTCTGAGTTTATATTTTTACTAAGTTGTTATTAACTTTTACATTTTAATAACAAATATATAAAACAATAATTTATTGTTATTGATAAAAAGTAAGTGTATAATAAAATAAATATTTAGTAAACATCTTTTGGTTTTATTTTCATACTTAAGTGTTTTAAAATATTTATCAGCAGACATAATATACGCAAAGGGCAGAAATATTCCGCATTCGGCCATGTTAAGCAATCTTAACAAGTTAAACTGTTATTGTAATAGACTAGTTTTGGCATGCGATTTCGTCCGCTTGAACTTCGATTTGAAGAGCATAAAGAATAGTCGTAAACATAAAGTAAGCTATTAGCCATGCTAACCGGCAGCAACATGTGTTTCGGGATTTCATATCCAATATGTCTATCATGCCGTGATTGTGTCAGATCCATAACCCTCCGTTCTATTTTGATGTCTAAGATTTTTGTTACTGTAAAGCTTTTTAAAATCTGTCTGTAATTATTACGTGAAAGGCAACAAACGTCCATACATCCTCACAAACTCGTAGTTATAATATTAGTAGGATATACCTATATATGCCTTTTCAATAAAATTATTTTTGTTATGCGTAAAAGCTTTTCTGTCTTTGATTATAAAAACATTACCTCAGGTGGTTGTTATTATTACATGATACTAATGAATAAAATAATTTCATGTAAATATAAAATATGACAATCATTTATAGTAAAGTATAATTAATATTATGAAATAAAAATATTTTCGAAAGTTTTAAGCTTATAATACTCTGTCACTAAAAGTATAATTTATTAATTGTGTATATATTGAATGATAAATTTATTATTAGTTAGTATATATTTTTTATTTACAACACATTTTAGTAGTAAGTAAAAAATGCAATAAGGTAAAAACGGTGGTCTCCGTCAATCAAGTGATTAGCAAACATATTTTTCAAATCATTGAAAATAGAACAAAAATGTTTATTAATTATTTTAGCATAATTAAATCATTTAAGGTGTAACAGAGTCTAATTTAAAAAAATAGATTTTCTTAAAATTGAGCAGAATTTGAAAATTGTAAAAACATAATTCGAGAACTTTACGATTTTATCACAGTCCTTAATAAATATATATTTTTTAATTATTAAATTCATCACACCGCCATTATATAATAGTTATATATATTTTGGTCCTTGAATAATTCATAATATACATAAAAGTTCCTAAATTCACCACAGACTATAAATATTCCATTCTCTGTGACTGTACTGACTGCTGTCTTGAATCAATAGACTTGGAATCAGTCCGTCGTTGTGCTGTGGTTTCATTGAAAATAGTTGAAAAATAACTTCAAATAATAGTTTCATGACTAAAACTTCTATATTTTAGTCATGTCTTGGTTATTTGGATATAGTCGGCCTCAGCAGCCCCCTTCTGATGAACCTCCAGCTAATGGAGGTGAACCTGCGGCGGCTGCTCCAGTTAACCTTAGTAAAGCCGAGAAGAAGGCAATGGAAGCCTACAGATTTGATTCCAGTGCTCTGGAAAGAGCTGCTCAAGCTGCCCGAGAATTAGAGAGATCAAGTATATCTTACACTTATTTGGTCACATTTTAAAGTATTGCATAATGCGACCGCATAACCTACAAATAAGGTCCAATAAGTTTCATGGCCTTTTCTTCGTTATCAAATGTCTTTTATTATAGCTGATATACATTTGCACCATATATATTTTTGGGACATATACCATTTAAAGAATATGTAATTCATTATTTACAGTATGTAATTACTTATTATAGGTCCAAAGTTTAATTTTATGCCACTGCACTTATTTATATATTTTACAATGGAAGAAAAATCATATTCTACTGTTTGCTTTGCAATGTTAAAAAAGTCTTGTAACTTTTACAATGTTGATGGTAAAACTTTTTTTAAAAAGTTGATGTTAGTTCATTTAATAAACTTCTGTAGATTAAAGTGAATTATTGAAATAAATTTTGAGCAACATTATTTTTAACTAAATAGTTTGTTACTTATTTTGTAAAAAATTATCTAGTTAAGGGCTGCAAAAATCACTGCAATTGTCTCCTGAAATTTAAAATGTGATTACTGGTATCATGAATGGAAATTGGGGTTTATGTAATCTGGTCATTATCATAAAGTAACAAAGTAATTATTTATTTTTGATTATATTAGACAAATTTTCTTAGCTTTTATTATTATAATATGACTCATAAACAATTCTTGTTATAAGCAAATATGTTAATGTGAAAATTTGTTTTATATCTTTATTTGTTTTAATGATAGAAAGCTACAAAATAATAAATATATTATGTATTTTTGAAGGAGACATGTATTTGGGAGTAAAGTACCTTAAAAAAATTTATTCTACACAAAAAGTGGAATTTCTGATTTATGTAAACCGATCATTGTTTAACAATTCCTAAATAGTTTAAAAAAAATTAAAGAGTTATTCATACTCTGATTTTTGAAGGACATGCAAAAGATGCTTTGGAGATAAGTAAGTTACAAGAGATGACTCGGCAACAAGAGCAAATGGCTAAGATCAAAGAATATGAAGCTGCCATTGAACAAGCCAAAGTTGAACAAAAGAGAGTGGATTATGAAGAAAGACGTAAGACATTACAGGTGCAAAAAATATATGTATAGCTCATACATTTCACAAACAGTATTAATTTATCAAATTTTTTTTAATAATTTTTGTTTGTAGGAAGAAACAAAGCAACACCAAATGAGAGCCCAGTATCAAGATCAGTTGGCGAAAACCCGTTATGAAGAGCAATTGCTGCAACATCAAAAGTCTCAAGATGAAATATTAAGAAAGTAATAAATAACAAATATTTTTCTTTATATTTACTAATTTTTGCAAAGATTATGGATAAATGTACTAACTCATAATTTTTTCATATTTATCAATCAGCAATCCTTAAAATCACATGTGAATTATAACATAACATAAATTTAAGCATTAAATATCCAAAATATAAATATATGTAATATGTATGTTGTAAGTGTGCTTAAATAAAAAAAAAAACCAAAAAAAAATGTTTATAGACAAGAAGAGAGTGTTGCAAAACAAGAAGCATTAAGGCGAGCCACCATCGAGCATGAAATGGAGCTTCGTGAGAAAAATAAACTGAAGGCGATAGAAGCTGAAGCTAGAGCTAAAGCCAAGGCAGACCGAGAGAATAGGGATATAACTCTAGAACAAATTAAACTGAAAGCTGCAGAAAATAGAACCACTATATTGGAGAGTATACAGTAAGTATCGTCTTGAAGTCTTTCTTAATGATGGTATTATCTCTTGGTGGGATCATTAAAGAATGTCATTACTTATAATCCTTTTTTCTCACAGAACAGCAGGAAGTGTGATTGGGACAGGTTTAAATGCACTCGTCACAGACTGGGACAAGACCCTAGCCGCTGCTGGTGGTTTGTCTCTACTTGCCTTAGGTGTCTACTCTGCTAAGGGTGCTACATCAGTAGCTGCTAGATTCCTTGAGGCTAGGATTGGTAAGATTTTGGTATTTATTTATTTATATTACATACTATGAAAAGTAATTATGAAGTAAATTATTTACTAAATATTTTTCTTTAAGGTAAACCCACATTAGTCAATGAGACATCTCGATTCTCTCTCCTTGAAGCGGTTAAGCATCCGATTCTCACAATATCGCGTGCTGTATCAAATTTCCAGAAACCCACTGATGCTTTGGGTGGTGTAGTGTTAGCTCCAAATTTAGAACGACGCTTAAGAGATATAGCAATTGCCACTAAGAACACTAGAATGAATAAAGGTTTCTATAGAAATCTGCTCATGTATGGACCGCCTGGTACTGGAAAAACATTGTTCTCAAAGGTTAGTATATTTTATAAAGAATCATTGGAAATATGAGTTGACCCTCATATATAAAACAGTTTATCAAAATCGAATTATAAAACTAATAATGTTGTTTTGGAATGCATAGAGGCCAAAAAAGTATTATTTATTTGCATGTTTTATTTTAGAAATTAGCTAAACATTCTGGTATGGAGTATGCTATAATGACGGGTGGTGATGTAGCCCCTATGGGCAAACACGCTGTAGCAGCTATACATAAAATGTTTGACTGGGCCAACACCAGCCGTAAAGGTATGTAGTAAATCGTAACCACCATTTCTATTACAGGAATTATATGGATAAATTTTTTCTTATGTTTTTAATCTTTTTGCCTTGATCTATAAAATAAACAACTGGTTTTGTTTCTATCATATATGTTTAAATTCGCAGGTGTACTGTTGTTTATTGATGAAGCGGACGCTTTCCTCCGAAAACGGTCGTCGGAACATATTAGTGAGGACCTTCGTGCTGCTCTTAACGCATTCCTCTATAGAACCTCAGATCAAAGTAGCCGTATCATGCTTGTGTTGGCTTCGAACACTCCACAACAGTTTGATTCTGCTATAAACGACCGTCTGGATAAGATGATTGAATTTGGTCTACCAGGACTGGAGGAGAGGGAACGCTTGATCAGATTGTACTTCGATAAGTTCGTGCTTCAACCTGCTTCACAGGGTAAAAGGTAAATAGATTACAGCATCGAAATATTCTAATTTATTATTTGACTTTATAAACATGGTGTTTTATTTATATAATTCTATCCTCAGACGTCTGAACGTGGATCAGTTTGACTACAGCCTTCTGTGCACAAAGCTAGCTGAACGTACAGCGGGTATGTCTGGTCGAGCACTCTCTAAATTAGGAGTGGCTTGGCAGGCAGCTGCGTATGCTTCTGACGACGGTAGACTAACTGAACAGATGTGTATTGACATCTGCGATGATGCTGTGCAGGATCACAGACAGAAGGTAAACTTATACATTACCTATTACTTCTGGCAATAGAATTTCAAAGTTATTACTATTCAATACTGTTTCTATATCATTTATAAATTAATTTATATATTTTTAGATGGAATGGTTGTCTGTTGAAGAAAAGTCTAGGACGATGATACCCTATTTACTGGACTTGCCGCCCTTAGACAAAGAAACAGATGTTAAAAAGGCTACCATCACCGAACTTCCAGAGACCAAAGAGGAACGCAAAACCAAAAAGAAAACCAAGGAAGTGGAATTAGAAAAGTGACACATCATTAAACCTAGCAGCCCTCAGCCTGAAACTTGTTCCACACACAAAATAGATTGTGATAGAAAGTGTATCTATGACTTTAGTATTTCAAAATTAAAAACATCCGTAGTGTTAACAGATTCTACAATTGCCATTTTACGTGAATTGTCAACGAGAATTAAGAAATAATAAAGACTAATGAGTGCATTTTACTATTAAAAATAAGCAAAATTAATCTGTGTCTATATGTTGTTATGACTATGCAAGATAGGAACATATTTATAGTTATAAAATATATCAGACTTGTATAAATTATATCATGCTTTGGTACAAATTTACTGTCTATATTACTACTTTTGTATAAAAACATCTTTATATTTACAGAGTAGTTATATAACTGAAGCTTTACAAGTCTTACACAAATTCAACAGTTTAAAAGAAGTCAAAATGAAAATATTAGAATATGTTTTAAAAAAGATTATTATAAGCTATCCTAATTTTAGGTTATTTGTAGTGGACAGATGTTTAGCCTAGTTTCTTTAGAGTCTAGCTGGTTTAGTTAATAAAGAATGGGCAATTTTATATGAAACACTTAAAATATCGCAAAATCAATGAAAAGCGAATAAAATTATACTGTCTTCTAATAATTCCCAGTCATATTTCTTGAATTAATTGCCATGTGTCGTAATGAAAATTAAATAATGCATAAAAAACCTGAACATCTTTTAAAAGTTGAATTTGGAAGTAAGGGGCTTGTAAACATTAGAATATAGCATTGGTAATTTTAGCATCTATTACTGTTTTTGTTTTGAAATTCTATTAATTAAATTTCCTTACAACAAGTATGTTGTCACATATAACAAAATACATTTTATTTGCATTTATTGCATAATATTCTGTTATAACGAAGTATGATTTAAGATAAATGTTATCTTTCCCATTTACATTATGTATATTATATCGTAGAAATTTATTTTGGATATGAATAAACCATTGTTACAAACTTAGAAGGAATTGGAGGTGGTTAAATTATTTTTAAGGTAATACAAGTTGCTATGTGAATTTGATGTGTCGCTTTGTCCTGAATGTAGTTATGTTAATAGATGTTATACACCACACGGTTGGTTTTATTTCTTTACTTAGATAAATAATGTAAGCTTATGAAATTTTCAATTTATAAGATTGATCTTAATGGAAACAAAATTGATTAGTACCTATAGTGTACAAAAAAGGCACTGGCATATGTTGCATAAAAAATTTGAGGATAGTGTACCACAGTTTAGAGACAAAGTGCCATAATAGGACTATAATGTATGTCAATATATTAATTGAGCCTTTAAATTATTATTGCTAATTTATTTCAGCATTAATCTAGAGTTCATATTTAAATCAAAACCATTTCCTCGTTGTATAATATATGTAGATAAAACGTCATTTCATTTCTTATTTCAACATAAATATTATATTTTTAGTTAACGTTGTTGCGCAAGAATTTTAAATAGTTATTTGATCATAATGTACTTTTTATAACACTGATTTACATTACATTACTTTGACAGGTAGGTTGTCACTTGTTATAAGGATAAGGAACGATTTCAATTTAAATTTTAGATGAAATTATTTTCATGTCTTTAGAATTATACTAATGTATTCACACTTATTCCGTAAAAAAATACATTATTTGATTATATGTATAGGTGCGTCAAGGGCAGACCGACTTTATTGGTTATTACTTGTTGCGTAACCTGTGTAGGCGGTATGAGTTAACATTATATATATATTTATTTTAAAAAAATGTTACCGATACGTAGCATTTTATAAATATTTTTTAGTTTTTCTTATATCATATTAATTGAGCTTGCTGGAGTCAAATAGTTTTCACAAAACGATGTCAATCATTGTAGTTCTATTTAGTAATTTGTATAAAAGTTTCATTCACATTAAAATAATTTTAATTGCAACATAATTAATTTCTATTTTACGTTTTCATTTAAAGGAAACCATAAGCAATTCAGAAAACATTAGATTAAACAAGTGCATTTATTCAAAATTTTAACAATAACCGAGGCCAATAATAAGTGTTTTAAATTCGTGAACTAATTCAATTCTTTCAAAGAATAGTATAATAGTAATTCATAGAGAACAAAAACTTAAATATCAGATTTATTTTAAGCAGTTCTCAAATAACACAAAGAACATTTTTATAATAATACAGTAAATATAAATAAGGTTTTGTTCATATCAAATGTATATTACTACAAGAATCTATCATTATTACTAATAAACAATTTGTTTATGTATTAAATTTTTATAAAGCCAAGTGTTAAATATTACAATAACAATAAGGAAATGGTAAATATACATACGCATTAATTAAAAACTTCATCATTTACATAAATATATCTTTTAACCAATCTAAAAATTTTAATTTATTGTAGGCACAGTTGCAAGACATATCTACAAAGTTAAAAAAAAGTCAGTCGCATCTTTGAACATGTAGATTAGAAGATATGAAAGAATATCACTGGCATTACTTGACACGATAAATTTTTAAGAATAAGTAAATCCTGTTAAGATGTGTCTTACAATCGTTTTTTTTAGGATTTATTTTTGCAATTATTATTTCATGATAATAGGCAAAAAAATAAACTTATATGTTATATAATTCAAGGAATGTAATACTTAAATTTTTAATTATCATTTTCCATAAATACAGTATATAATTGTTTTATGTAAAAGAGATGTCTAATCAATTTCAAGAACAAAATTTTCCATACCATTTCCATTCAAGCTGTTGCTGAGCAACATAAATAAGAGGATATTGAAATAATTACTATATCTTGGAACAATTTTTTCTTCTATCACAATGTAAAACCTTTTTGTGATAAATTAAAAAGTTATGTAATTAAGCTTTTTTTTATATGACAGAATTACCATATCCTTACAAAACTCTCCTGAATTCTTGTACATAAAATACATTTACAATTTATAATATTTTAGATTCCCAATAAAAGAAACAATCTCAATCAAAAACAAAACAATAGATTTATAGATCAAACTATGTTAAAACAACGCTTCAGTCAAAATAACAGCCCTTTGTTAGACATTAAAAGTTACTTGAAGTATTCAAAAATAGATTACTTTATCATATATATAAGTAATTAATGTAAATCAAAATCATTGTGATACATTCTAGCAATATATACTAATAAAATATTAAATTATTATAACAAATATTATCATGAATAGTATGATGAATACAGTATATAAATATAGAATTAGACTAAGTTTTATATAAATTTGCTAGTTGTGATTAAATGATATCACTTATTTGCACATCTATAAAATGATAAAGTAATCAGACCAGATATGAGACAGGCTCAATGTTGGTTTACATATTAAAGTTATTCGAGCCCCAGAAGACTAAAGTTTGACTTAGACAATGCTTTTATCAATATAATATTTTAGTTCCTAATACCCGAGCAGCAAGAAGACTGCTGTGGGGCTTCGTCTTCAACAACCAGTACCCTAGATGTTCTTGACACATCGGCTTGAGAATTTTGTTCAAATCTTTCCGTCATCTCCCTAGTCAGTTCAAGGAATAACTCCTCAACACCTTGATTCATTTTAGCTGATGTATTAAAATGCCTTGCACCTACCATTACTGCATAACTGTAACATCAAAATCAAATTATTATTTTCATTCCGCTAAAGTTATAAATGCAAGTTTGTATTGTTTTGTATGTATCTTTTACTCTTACACATAGATGAGGAAAATTTTAATTTTTACAACAATAATCTAGTTTATATTATAGCTAAAAAGACAAAAGCCTATGTTAAGGTAAAGTTTAACATATGTAAATATAATAAGTGTTAATACTGGCAGAAGTTAACGTCCAAAGGAGTGCTGGATTTATTGAAATTCATTGCAAATAGTTAAATATTATGATTTTTATATTTGTATGAGCTGATAGAAGATTTAAGTATTTATTTCACATACAGTTGTTCAACTATCACATTTTTCAGAAAACAAATGTAAGTTTCGTATAACTTATTGTTGTTGTGATTTATCATTCATATCTAATTGGAAGTAACAACTTCACCTCTCAGCTTCCTCCAACGGCACAGTCCTGTCCTGCTCCAAATCAATTTTATTGCCAGCAATTACCAGCACAATGTCGGAGCCGAGCATCTTTCTTAACTCCTTAACCCAATTCTTCACCTACAAATATATTGAGTTTCTTTTATTGAATGTTGCGATTTTAATTGAAAATTTGTATACTTTAGTCATAGTTTGTAATTTATTTCATTACAGTAATAAAAATAGTGTATGAATATAAAATATAATTGTTTTGTTTTCAAATATATGAAAAAATAAGTAATTTTCGTTTTTATAATAACAAATTTTTAATATTACTTTTCCAAAAGAATCCTCGTCAGTTATATCATAAACAAGTATAGCGCCATTTGAGTTCCGATAGTAAATTGGTCCAAGTGCATGAAACTTCTCTTGTCCGGCTGTGTCCCAAATAGATAGGTTAATGCGTTTTCCATTTATGTTCAATTTCTTATTGAGAAAGGTTGCCTAAATGAAAGACAACATTCTTTAGTAATCAACACAAGTCTAAAAGGCTTTAAGGAACATATAAGTAAAATTAGATTAGCTTATTAACGCAACAACAGAGGGCTACACAGCTAATACCATTGCATTGCGTTGACAAATATAAAAAAATCGCAAGCCTTAGGATGTAAAAAAACTAGTTGTTTTTTTGTTTTTATTTTACGATGATAACTTCACAAATATTTAAGGTTTGAGTTTGCAACTAATTTATATATACAAAGCAGGTTTTAAGACAGATAAAATTTATTTATATCGTTCTATTTATATATTGTAAATGTATACGAAATGTCAATTAAATTATAAAATATTCATATGGAGGATTTATGTAAATTTCTATGTTACACTTTTTATTCTCATTTTTAAATACAAAAAAAATATTATATGTAATTAGAGAAATTTCATTTTCGATCATTTAAATGAATATTCACAAAACAAGCAATTATAATCGTGTCATTTGGTAATCGGTATGCAAGAAGTTGTGCAACATTTTAATTAAAAAAAATATTTCATATTAACAATGCAGCGAAGGTTTCTTCATTTCATAATTTTAAAAGTTTCGACAGTGTGTAATACAACCACCTGAGAATTATATTTAATTAAATTATCCCGAGTTTCACTTACTTGAAGCGTCGTAAGATGTTTGTCATTATATTTGTCTTCAATATACCGCAGTAATAAAGATGTTTTTCCGACGCAGCCTTCTCCTAACAAAACTACTTTAAAATTGTGTGTACCACTTTGGACTGTGGTCATTGTTATATTGGGATTACACTTGTAATTCAATACTTTTAATAACTTCCTTCTGTAACCACTTACTTTTAATTTAACATACTACACCTAGCATATGATTTGTAGAACATTGCTAGGTTTTCCAACTTTAAATTTCAATTTTAGGCTATTGTTAATAACACAGGAATGAAAATAAGATACTATTTCAAATAACTTGAACAGTTTTATATATTTCGTAACAAAAAAGTCAAAACTGCGTCAGTAGTCAATAATGTTTAATCATTTATGACAGATTGCTAAAAGCAACATTTATTTTTTCAACGGGCAATATAGTTTTGGATTCCAGGAATTTTATTTACATATTATACTTTTTAACTTCAAAATATATGATTATGTAAAGTCGTTGGTTTTCAATACTATACATTTCTTGGAATTAGAAAGAAGCTAAATATATGAAGCCTTTACAATTAAAAAAAAAATTACTGATACTCAGATTAACACGAAGCTAGTACGAATGGCGTCGCAACAAAATGTATGTTTTTGAAAACTGTGCGCAAGTTTCCAGGTCTTTCTCTCTGCGCAAAATAAATGGTTCTCATATTATTGATTACTGAATTGAAAACTAATCAATCGAGATATAATATGTAAACAAAATTAAAATTGCAACATTTGCACCTTAATTTTCAGGGAACTATTACAGCTTAATTTTAAGGGAATATTTCTACTAACGAGAAAATACTCAAAAGAGATAAAGAATGTATGAATGATACATATTGCAAAGCAATTATACCGTATGCTTAAAATGTAAAAAAAACTAACTTACATATACGACCAAATTCCGAATATGTAGATTCATTTAAATGTATATAACTACGACACAATTCTGTTTCTGTGATTGATATATATATAGGTACTTACTTTATTTTAAATACATTCAAAAGGTTTTTTGATGTTTTTTTTGTCAGTCTTGGTACACTTTGAATTTCTAAAATATAACGATCGATATCTTTTTGTAACAGTTCTATTTGAACCTAGTAACTTTACAATTAATTAATTAAAATATTTTACAATTAAAGGACGACTGTTTGTTACGAGACAACGATTTTTATTGGTATTTATATATTCGTTTAAGGTTTTATTTTTTGTCAATTATGGCCGACAGATATTAACTTGAAAATTTATTGCCCGGAATACAATCTACATGGGCTCTTTACAAGTTTTTATTTAATATGCAACATATTAAAGGTTGTAACCAAGTGCTGACATTACTTTTTATAAATTCTCCTAAAGATAAGTGCCTATAGGTAAGAAGGCAAAGCTTTACATTTTTTTATACTTTGTTTATAAGTTTTAATGTTTTAAATAATAATATGTATATTGTTTTAGTAAATTATTGGTTGACCATTGGTTGTGGAATTATAAATCAATGTTGATAAAATAGCAAACCGTACGTCAGTCCCGCAACTTTTTTCTATATATGGTAAGATTTGTTAATATCAACGTATATCGCTGGTTTGGTTTATCGGTACAAAATAAGTAGAAAATAAATATTAAGTTTACATGCATATGTGACCTGCATTGGCTACGACAAAAGTTGATCAAAAGTACCTACTGTGTTACAGAAAAAAAAACAGTAAATGTCATTACAACAATTATAAAATATAAATCTAATTATTTATACGCACGACGTTTCTTTGAAATTATCAATGATTTCTTGACAATGTTCAGGTAAATTTAATAGACGAAAATACTATAAAATAGTAGTAGGATATCCAATAATCCCAAAACTGAAAATTATCTATATTTCTAATAAAACTATTTTTCTTAGAAAATCTCGAGCTTTAATTCATTTTCTTGTCCTTGTAAAAATAATTACAACTTCTGTTTGATGTTTGTTTTTAAACTGTTGCTAAATATATTTTTTTATGTAAGATCAATAAATTTAGTTTGTATTTTAGCAGGGGTCAAGATCAAGACCGTGCTTGATTTATTTGACATATTCTTGAGAACGTTCTTAAACCAATCCATTGCATTAGTTGGTTTCATAGTTTGAACCACCTTAGTGATAGTATTCGTAGAAGTTGTTGTATGGATAGTGCCATTTTTGTGTTTCTTATTTATTCCATTCAGTCCTTGCGCGTTTTTTAACGTTCGTTTTACATTCATATTGTATATCTTCTCCGTTGGAACTGTTGTCGTCTTTGTTCTATTATTTTTTTGTGTTGGCGTCTGTAGTCTTAAATGTAAGTGACTAGTTTTTGGTTTTGATGTAAATCTTTTTGATGTACGTTTTATATTGAAGGTAGTCTTCTTAGAATTTTGTTTATTTCGTGAGGTGGATACATTTTTCTTACCACTCTTCTTACCTTGTTTTTTAGATAATTTTATTTTTTTTGTGAAATTATTGTCTATACTTTTGGGTCTTGTACAGTCTTTTTTCTGTCTCATTCGTTTAATATTTGGTTTTGGTATTTTTTTACTGAATGGTGGGGCTCTTTTCTTCACTATTTTCTTTTTATTTGCACTTCTTTTGACATATTTTTTTGTTTTACCATTATTATACTTTTTTGTTCTGCTTCTAATATTACCTTTTCTTGTACCTTGTTTCGTTGTAATGTTTTTCTTTACTACTAATATAGTTTTACTGCTATTTCTATCTATTTTTGATTTTGAAGTTTTACCAGATACAGAAAATTGCTTCGTTCTTACCATAGTTTTCTTAGGATTTCCAGAATTGATATTAATACTAGTTTTAACTTTTTCTTCGAATTTACGTCGATTATTCGATGTGAATAACTCACGTTTGCTTTTGTTGTATAATGGGCTATCTAAAATGAATTTAATCCAATAATTTATTGGTTTGACTGCAATAAAAGTTCTTTTAGAATACTGGCAGCTTCTAAAATCTTGAACACCCATTATACCAATAAGATCGTCATTTGAAATTAAAGGAGTGCCTTCGCGAACAAAGCAGTCTTCAAAATCTTTTTCACCAGCGCAGACATAGTTGGGGTCTACATAAGGTGAGTCTTCGTTACATTTTTTTATTTCTGCGACTCTATTTTTTTTGTTTCCATCAAGTACTGGTATAAGAGCCGTCGAGCCAGTTAACTTCTCGATATCCATTGACGATAATTTTATAAAAGTAGTATATTTGTTTTCACTAAAATCCGCCTCCACAAGAGCGATAGTATTTATTCCAATAAAAGAGTATCCCATAGTATAAGTTTTAGCGTACGGGTATATGTGGTATTGCTTTATTTTGTACTTTTTGTTATTTATTTCAACATCTTGACACATAGCAGCACAATAATTAGTAGTTATGATGTATCTTGGTGAAAGAATCGTTCCAATGCAACATCCATTAGGTTGATACATACAACCCTCGCATATTAAACGAACGGTGTTATTTAAATTAATGCTTAAAACGTTGGAACACAATAAACACATACATACAACAAAAATTATCATGTTATGAAATTGTCACAATACTTTATTTTTTATGATTCAGAAAAGTGTAATAAATGATAAGGTCCAATCATATTTTAAAATGAAATTTAATTTAATATATGTAAAATAAAGTATATCGGTAAGAAAAATATCCAACTACGATTTAAAACGATTGTAAAACAACATATGTACGTACATACATGTGACGGGAGTTATTTCACGTTTTTCTATACAATGATAAAGAAAAACTATCCGAAAAGATAAACCAAGTTGTTTTTAAAAGAATATTGGTACATAAACTACAAATATAATTATATATTTTCGTTAATGTGAGGTGTTTACGAAATCTTTTTATAACATTAAGTTTAAATAAGCCTCTGGAAATAAAATAAAACTAAAAGTTTGGGGTATGGAATAAGATGATGAATGTCATTGAAATAATTGATTCTCTATGTATGATTTTTTTTTCCGTGTAAAATTTACTCTTTGTGGTGTACAATAAAGTATATATAAATAAATATGATGATATATAATATTTTTCTGGGTGTACTCTGAGCCTATAGAATATACTAATTTTTTGTATTATACGACATGGAACAATAAAAAGTACAAAAAATAATAAAATATTTTTGATAAGTTTAGAATCAAGTCTAAAAATAAATATATTTGAATGTAAAGTAATTAATACGTGTTGGTTTTGCTGTACCTACTCAATCAGATTACAGGCACTTATTCTGCTTCGTTAATCATCGTAACAACATAGTGCATGTTCAACAGCCACGGAGCACTAGATCTGATTACAAACGATTGGATTAACTATCATTTCTGGATATTCAGAATTATTATTCAGTGTCACTGTATATAAGATAAAAACCATTACATAGAAAATAACAAATTTTGAGGAAAAAGTAGATAACGAGGATGTTATAGGTAATTATAAATAAATACTTTTTTTGCGAGTAGTGATCATTATGGATAAACCTTTACGTACTTGGCGCCGGCGCCGCTTGCGCATTCCACGCGATCCCGAGGAAAGTGCATCCGTGAATAACTACTAATAATCTCACATCAACATTAAGACATCACGCGCCACCGCCTCAAAATAGAATCATTTCATTCATAAACAATGCATATCAAGCAATTCTATCATATTCGACGCATTACCGTTAAATTAAACACTCGGAATTCGATATTCTGGCTTACAATTCCATCGGCAGCGTACTCGATAAATCAAGATAACGTCGGAATGCTATGCGGTTCAGCAGAACATTAAAATACCAATAATATGCCAACTTCAAATGCAATCAACTAATAGTTTTGTTCCGATACTAAATAATAAGGGACGGCGTAGCTCGTGCGTACAAGCAGCTCCGTTGTGCCAATGTCGGTATTGGAAATTATAACGTCATCGCTCTTATGAACATGATCGAATTCTGTTTGATGCGAAGTTTGTGATGTCATGGGTAAATTTGTATAAATTCGATTTAACAATTAATTGTAACTTCCTGTTTTTTTCTAATAATATAATTTTACGCAGACATTTGTTACTTTGGAATAAGTTTTTGTTGTGAGAATTATAATTACAAAATTTTGGCATGCTATGTATAGTATTAGATTCTAATATCTATGCCTATTTATTTCTGATTTAAACCTCAATCATAGTAACTGTATACACTGTACTAGTTTATACAAAATAAAATTAATTATATTTTAAGGGTGTCGGGACGTTAAAGAAAATATATATATTTTAATGACATTTATTTCAATACAATTAAGTATATCGCGATAAAATATTACGGATTTTTTAAAAAATAAATGCTTATCTAAAATACTTTGAATTTTGGTGGTCCGTATGTTTCGTGTGGAACGCCCTGACTAGTCGATAAAATGCTAGCTTCATAGTTTATACCAGAAGATGAGACATCTTTGTTGTAGCTATACTTATTGGGGCGAGATCCAAAATTGGATGAACCTGAACCGATGGTGTTTGAACTTGACCCAAAAATACCAGAGTTTGTACTAACGCTAGAAACAGGTGATAGAGTACTTAAAGAACTTGGAGACGCAGTTGCACCGGAAGCATAATTGTTGTTTGATCCAAAGTTGGAGCTCGAACCAAAACTGCTAGAACCTGAACCAAATTTGGATCCAAGGGACTGACTACTTCCAGAATTGGAGGAACTATAGCCATAGCTACCGGAACTAGATCCGAAATTACTGGAACTTGCATCTAAGCTAGAAACAGGAGAGAAAGTACTGCCACTTGAACCAAAGCTGCTGGAGCTTGAGCCAAGTTGACTTGAACTAGAAGCCACGCTGCTAGAGCCAGACCCGACGTTGGAACCCAGACTAGCTAAATTTGATCCAAAACTGGAAGTAGGGGACAAAGTGCCTACTGTACTAGGAGAAACAGTTGAACCAGCAGCAAAGCTACTTCCTGATCCTTGGCTACTAGAACCAAAGCTGAGATTGTTTGAGCCTGAGCCAAATTTATTATAGCCTGCATTGGAACCATGGGACTGACTATTTTCATTCTTAGAAGAACTGTAGCCAAAACCGTTAGATAAACCTGTGTTTGTATCTAAGATTGAAACAGGAGAAAGTGTGTTTGCAATACCAGGTGCAACAGTTGAGCTGCTTGCATAACTGTTACCTGATCCGTAGGTACTAGAGCTTGAACTGAAACTGGAACCAAAACTACTGGATGCTGACCCAACATTAGATCCTAGACTTCCTGAATTAACACCAAAGTTTGAAGATGGATACAAAGTGCTTACGGTGCTAGGCGAAACCGTTGAGCTAGCAGCATAAGTATTAGCTGTTCCAAAACTACTAGAACCGGAGTTAAGAATGTCACTTCCAGAATGCAGATTGGAGCTATGAGATTGACTATTTCCAATGTTGGAGGAACTGTAGCCAAAGCTACTAGCACCTGAATTTAATCCTGTATTGGCACCCAAATTTGACACTGGAGCAGAGGTACTTGCAACACTTGAGGAGGCAGTTGAAGCTGTTGCTTGGCCGCTACTTGATCCAAATCTATTAGAGAATGAGTCGAAGTGGTTGGCATCAGAAGAGAGACTGTTTGCACTTGAGTCATGACTGCCAGCTTGTAATATAGAACCATGAGAAAGACTATTTCCAGAATTAGAGGAACCAACTATTCCTAATCCCGATGAGGGCTTGTTGTTTGCTACACCTGATGAAGTTGAATAATTTATACCTGAATTTTTGTTTATAGTACTTGATCCAAGGGAAGAGCTAGGCTTAGAAGAGAATTTATCTTGACCGCTGTTTGAAAAGACACTACTAGGGGACGAACCAGAAGCTGACGATGAAGAACCGGAACCAAACTTGTTATTCAGAGTAGACACAAATTTGGATGGAGATCCAAAAGAACTACTTGGTTTACTTCCAAAATTTGATTCATAGTTGCCGGAAGCGGACCCTGCCGAGACTTGACTGTTTGCATTACTTGAAGAAGAACTGCCTGCTATGTATGAGTTTTCAGATTGAACATAAGGTTTAATATTCGAAATTGAATCTAGGGAACCAGAAGATACTTTTCCAGATTCTTGATTAATTCCGCCATTTACAGAGGTCGTGTAAGTATTCTGTGCTTTAATTCCTGAACCTGATACACCGGCACCAGAAAAGGAAGCTGAAACTCCTCCTTTGTTGTAATCGTTAACAATGTTATCGATTAAACTTTGAGAATCTTGTTTGTTGTTATATTTAATGAAAAATACTTCAGGTTTAGCGGGCGGTTTCTGTTCAAACTTCGGTAAAACGATGTTCTTGGCATCTTCAGGTTTTTTAACTAATACGTAAACAATTGTCTTTTCTTCGTTTTGTTGTGGTACAGGAATAATCTGTGGTGCTGCAGGCTGTTGTGATGGAGCCTTAATAAAGATAACCTTGTAGTGTTTCTGTGGTGGCGGCAGTACAATAGGTTGACGTGGCTTCGGTGGCTCAGGGTCTTCTGGTGCAGCATGTACGTAAAAATGTTTAAATATTTGAGCTGGTTGTCTTTGAATTTGACTATAGTAGTCTTGATAGTTGTGAACTGCAGAGGATTGGTATTGGTTTGAAGAAATGAATTGGTTTGCAGCACTGGCGCTCTGATAGTAGTTACCAATATTGTCTAAGCCACTGGTGTCGCCACTGTGGTAGGTTGTTTGATAACCAGCGTTGTGGGCTGAATTTGCACCTTGGTTAAAACCTTGGTTAAAGGCTTGGTTACCTAACACGTTATAATTGGATCCGCTCCCAGACCCATAATTATTGTAATTCGATCCGGATGCTCCGCTTGATGTTCCGTATGCGTTTTGGTTTGCCCCTGCGTTTGAAGAAGAGGCAAAATTAGAGTGACTAAAACCTTGGTTATTTTGGTTAGCAGTTGTTCCGTAATACTTGGAGTTTGGTTCGGAATTGGAACTGCCATGTATATTGTAACTAGATTCAGAACCCAAACTACTTCCTATAGTAGTACCAATTATATCGTAATTAGATCCTGAGCTTGAACCATTTTCTAAAGTACCAATTACGTTGTAATTGGAAGCTGAGTTGGGTCCGGCACCTGAATTTCCGATAACGTTATATTTGGAACCAGAAGTTGATCCTGCACCCAGGCCATGTGTATTGTAATTAGAAGCTGAGTTAAAGTTAGAAGAGCCAATGGAGCTTATTCCTTGGTATTGGCCACTTGAAGGGACATGACTGTTGTGCTGAACTGGAACTGAACTGGATCCAGAGTAAGCTGTGTTATAACCATGCTGGTGGCTTCCAAAGTTGGAAGGTAACCCATAAACTGTTGCTGGTTTTTTGTATTGGTATCCTAGACTGACGTCAGCTACCGCTACGCCAAAGGCGAGCGTTAACACCTGTAAGTAATAAAAAACAAAATTAATTCTTTATTCCTTAACAAACTGTAACAATATTTAATAAAATAACCTTAATAAAACGAATAGGAAGGTAACGTTGTATGTTTATAATTTTAAATATTATTTTCTAACCAAATACAATATATATAAACACGAAAATGATTTTTCTTTATAATTTAGCGCAATATTGACCTTACTTAACAAAATTAACAATGCAGTTGCATACCTCAATTGTGTAATTATTAGGTTATATATTTTGTTAAATACATTTTTGATTTAAAGAAAGCATACTAAAGTATTATCAATATAATCCACATAAATAAAATAATGCCTCTTAACACGTGTGACTAATGTACGAGTTTCACTTTTGAACAAATCAATGACCCTTTATGACTGGTGGATAACGATTTAGGACAGGGTGAAACAAATTATAATAACTCTAGTAAATTAAAAATAAACCTAAACTTTTTTTATTATTGAAATTTAATAACAATAGATTTTTCTTTCTTCTCATGTTTAAGAACTTAAAGCTTCTAGTGAAAAAA
Source organism: Danaus gilippus (assembly GCA_018231785.1). Taxonomy (NCBI): domain Eukaryota; kingdom Metazoa; phylum Arthropoda; class Insecta; order Lepidoptera; family Nymphalidae; genus Danaus; species Danaus gilippus. The sequence continues at coordinate 29,029 of DVQO01000081.1, forward strand.
CTAAAATCGAAACGATTAAATTATAAAAAAGTCAACGAACTTTAAATAATAGGCGTCTTAATTATAAATTTTGTTTTGAGATGTTTCATTCTTATAGTATGCTCCCAGACTATATTCGTATAATAAATAACTTCCATTTAGAAATATTTTATTTGATTCAATATACGTCTTATAAAAAGGAATATAATCCATTTTATATCAACGTCGGTTAGATATGTTAATCTTTACCATTTATAAAATGTATCTGAACATATTGTAACGTTGTTGCCGAGAGGTAAAAGTTATTGCTTAACAACTAACAACTAACCAGAAACGGAGCTTTAAACTATTACGCAAGCAAGACCCTGACTTTGAAATAAGATCAATGAACTACATCACACGTATACAGAAGATTACATAAAATTGTATGAATTAATAATATAAATTGGGTTTTCACTATAAGGTCATACAACCGGTTAAATGTTATTGGTCATTTAAAATCTTAGGTCATCTTATCGCCTTGATATTTATGGTTTTACAGATGTTAATAGCTTTGTACATGTTTGTTTAATTTTAATCACATTTGTAAGGAATTCTTCATCTAAGACACTAGCTTGTTCTTGAAGGCGAGGAATACCTACCTTGAATTATATCATCTTTTTTAATTCAAAATTTTGTTCCGACAAATGTTTTTTAATTATGTAATATTTAAAAATTCAGTGTTATAAATTATAGAATAGTTATATATACATAGTTATACATTCCATTTCGTTTAATATTATTAATTTAGAAAATAAATAAATAAATAAATAAATATAGTAAAAAACAAAATCTCGTAAAATTAAAATGAAAAAGGAAACAAACTACACATATAAATAAATTAAAATTGGGCTTCCCAAAATACTTCAAGTTTAATATAATTTGTTTTTATGCTTTTCTAACTGCATCTTACAAAATTGAAAATTAAACTAAAAAATTTAAATTGCAATAAATGCAATTTTTCTTTCCATTGTCTTAATTTACTCGTGATGTTTAAATTCACAAAACATTAAATGACTTAAGACTATTCCTGGAGCAATACCTCAGGCAAAAGAGAGAAATAAATATTACTTATTTTAAAGTTCAAAGGTACATTGAATTATAAATAAATTTTTCTCTTCTTTTTTATGGATAAACACATTTATTTTTACGATATCCGGTCTATTTATTTGTAAATAAAATAGAAAACAAGAAACTTACTGTCATTTTATAATTAATTAATAAGCAAATTATTTGTATTCTTAATAAAAAATTCTTGTATATTTCCATAGACAACATATAGAAGGTTTCATCTCGAGGTTTCATATAAGTATATTTACAGTATTATGTCAATTTTGTTCGAACTTGACATTTATTTGGCTATATAGTCTTATATGTCGTATTTGGGTATATAGTCGTTTTGTTTAAAAAAGTTCGCTTGCATAGTATAATTACCTCAAGTTACATTCTAACATGCAATTATTATCAGTACAGATATTTTATTAGACATATAATTTTAAAACCGTTTTTTTTTCTTTTCAAATTCGTTCCATTGTAGAAAACTAGTCAAAATAAATGTATGATATATGTACATACATATATATAAAACGATCCAAAATTTATTAATTAACAAGATATAAAAAAACGAATAGGATTATACAATTTACATAACTGACCTTTGATAATTAAATGTAATAAATTTTTACAAATGTTTGATGCACGTAAATATTGTACATAACACTACTTTTTTTATTTACGATCCTCCGTATCCGTGTGTATTTTGTTAGTCAATATCTTTAATTGGAAACGAACTTTTCAATTATATTAAAAAAATAATAAAAGTATGATATAATGCCAAAATTATATATATAGTTAGGGAACTGTCTTTTACATGATGGGATTTCGAAATTATTAATATTATAATATGTTAATGTATGCTCAATTCTATTTTAGGTGAAATTGATTGTACGTGATTTACTTATTTTTGAAACCATAACATCTGTATTAAGAATTATTAATCAATAGCAAATATAGTAATGAATAGCAAAACATTATGAGCTTTTAATCTCAAGTAACGATTTAATGATCAAAATATTTACTGAATTTGGAAACATTATATGATGAGATTAGTTAAAAATCAAATTCTGTTTTGTGAAGAACAAAAATGCCTTGTAGTAATTAAACGTTATCTACTATTAAAGAAAGTTAATATGTATTAACAATTTATAAACATAGACAGATGTTACGCGGAAATATATATATATATATATGAATATTTCAAGGAGTTTATGTCCAAGTTGGAAAACACAACACAGAGCCAGAAAAATATTTCACTGCCTGCTTTATTTGCGTAATGTAAAGGTCACTTCATTGTTTGTAGTTATAACTATTTCAAAATTAATTAAGCATAAAATAAGTGTTTTAAAGAAATATATTTTTTATTTTACTATTGTTCGCTTACAAATATTGATAGAAATGAATCACAGAGTACAAATTTCTCCGCTTATAGGACTATGATCAAATTCACTACACATTTTCTTATCCCAATGTGTATCTTAAGGTAAGGCTACCATCAAAATTAATTACGGATTTAAAGAAGAATGTTGTCAAAAATCCATCAACTGTATAGATACTAAAGCTCATTTCAAAAGTTGTGTTTGCTTTTAGAATTAACGTGTATATGTTGCCTTCAATTTAAAAAAACACCCAAGATATAATCATCTAAGGTTATATAAAAATTAAATCATTCTAATGATGTTTTTAATTATAAAAACAATCTTCATAAAAAATAAAAAAAATATTCATAAAATCTTTTATGGGAAATAAATAAAACGGTCATAAAAATTCAAGTCACATATTTATGGCGTAATGACTACCTTGAAAAGAAACATCGATAATGTAAATGAAACCGGATAATTAGTTATCATTATGACTATTATAGCTTAGAACTTGAACTTTTGAACAACTTTATTATTTTGAGTCAGTTGTTTTCTTTAAAATATATAAAGATTATTGTATTCGGCGTTACAAGTAAAAGATATATTGGAGATTTTTTATAATCATCTAATTGAACTAATATATAAAAGATTTCACATAATGAATGTTGAATGTTGGCACTTCTTTCAAAATTAAAATGGTAGTTTTCAAAAATCGCATAAGCAGATAAAACACGGCATCCAATTGCCTAACTGATTTCTTAGAAAGAATAAAAGGGTAATCTAGAAATAGAACAAATTATCAAACTATAGAATAAAGGACAGTACGATCAAAATGCATGACCAGTATAACACCGAAGCTAGATTCAAGCTAAATAAATAAAAGTTACGCACCCAAATAGTATACATAATAGACACGCTGGCCGCGAAGTCCTCTGCGACAAACTTGCGAGTGTGTGGTAACTTACAAAATCTCTCTTATATATGTGAAGTGACTTAAATGACCGATGCGCTCCAGTACAAGGCCAGAAAAACCGGTAACAAAAGCTCTATGAAAACAACGACAGCTCCAATCACTTAGTTAAATCTAATCTAAAAGAAAGCTCTTGATGATAACCTGATATATTATATTCATTTATTAGAATTTATAATTATTTTTCACAATAATCTTTATTGTTTTTTTTCTATTGTGCAATTATTGTTTATTCCTTATCTTTACCAATAATGAAAATTAATAAAATTTTAATTATCGGTGACTATTTCAACTAAAAAAAAGAAATTGCTCGAAAATTTAAGAAAATCGTATACGTTTTTCTATAAGACAAGAAGATTGTTGATGAGATGAAAATTTCTCAGCATTCTATGGATTCGACGCCGATTTCAGTGTCGAAGGCAGGGAGACGAGCTTTAACAGTGCCTGGAACTTGCGACCCAGGTGTGGGTAAAAAGGGTCCCTCCTATCAGAAGCTTGTAAAACGCTTACCTCCACTGTCTAAACTTCTCTCTTAACCTAACCAAATTTAAAACGAATAGTATTCGTAATAAAAGCACTAAATATGAATATATCAATATTTCACTTCACCACATACCTTAAATTTAACTTTACTTTTTTTAACGGAAATTAATATGTAAATACTCAATAGAAAATATCTCTAATGCCACAAATTCATAAAAAGAGGTCAATGCCATGAAATAAATTAACACTAGACATTATTGAGTTAAATGTTAATAGCTATAAAATATAATAAACTCGTAGTTAGGCCAGAAATCATATAAATGGAAATTTAATACATCTTCAAAATCTGAGAAGCTCTACATATGTTCGGACTTGTATTGAAAAATAATAAGACAAAAAATACAACTCTTATGAATTGTATAACTTAAAACGTCGGCCACGCCCTTTAAAGTTTATTAATTTTAAGCTATATAATATATTAAACAAGGATGTATCTTACAAGTGTTATATTAAACAGTGGATTTAGACCGCGATTCCGTCATCGTCTAAATCAACCATAACATATTATTAATTTTGAATACAAATATGTATGTCTATCAGTAATTTCTATTTATAAGCTTTATATTGTTGAGTTTTTGTTGACAGAGTGATCATCATAAATACAACTACATATAAATAAACGTTACAGTCGTGTTCATTATAATACATATTTTCGTCGAAATAATACTGAGAATTTCTACTTTATTTTATTTTCAGTAGAGTAATATTTCTACCCAATCATGTATAGTTCTATTTATTGATGAATTTCGAAGTATGAGTATATTTCAAGCTTCTTTGTTACAATAGATACAATATTTTTCAAAACCTTGTGTTACAAATGTTATTTGAATTAATAACTATTCATTGAATTTCAGAGTAATTGAAGTTTAAGTATTTAATGGTTTACATTGATTAAAATGTAAGGACGAGAAGTGAATCTCCACATGAGTACATGTATGAAGTGCATACATTTATTTTTGACGTACAACGTCCACATGAACAATCATATATAATATAATAAAAATGCAATTAAATAAAAAGTAACTAAAGCATCAGATATATTATCTGTTTTTTTTAGCCTATCAGAGCCCACTGCTGAGTAAAAGCCTCTTTCTCTCATGGAAAGGGTTATAGGTTCTCATTATCTGTTTTTATACTCATTATAAATCGTAAGAAGAAATGTAGAATATTAAATGTTCAGTAAAAATGAAGTCATCTACAGAAACTCCGTAAGATTGAAACGTGTACGACGGATATAAAATTGTTTTACGTGCTTTACAATACCTACCCTGATAATATTGTTTAATACTTTGATTATATCTTTATATATATAATTTTTCTGTGCGTGTGTATGTCACTGAACTTCTCTCAAACGAGTGGATCGATTTTTAT
>DVQO01000082.1:0-34262 GCA_018231785.1 Danaus gilippus
TGACGTCCAGGAATAACATATAGGCTACTTTACATCCCGGAAATCTCGGAAATCCCGGAAATCTGCGGGTAACACCGCGGGGCGCAGCTAGTATAAACATAAATCTGAAAATTACTTTAATTGGTTATTCTACCCGAAAACTTATTAAAAGTCAAACAGTGGGAAGCCCAAAACGAGAGGTCTCTTAACGTAATTTAATCCTAAAAATGTAGATTAGGTAATGTCATCCATCAGGATTTAATATGACTTCTCATCTACTGTAAATCCTAATAAATAGACAACATTGTCTCACAAATTTCTCGACACTGTCAAATTTGACTTATACATACCGAAATAAATAATATTTAATCACAAAGAACACAAATATGAAACATTCCCGTGTTTTGACTTTTTTATTATAATAGACTTATTATTTTTAGAACTTCTAGGGCTACCGTTTACAATTAATAATATATTATATACATATTTAACGGCTTTAATCATTGGACATTGATGGGTAATTTTATACTCGTTTTTAATTTTTATCGCTTTAACATAAGAGTGTTTTTCTTATATATGAGTTTTAATTTTTTATTGTAAACGGGATGACATTGAAAATAAATAGAAAAGTATGAATAGATTTCGGTTAAAAATATTATTTGTTCACGTCTTAGTGAAACATTATACAGTATTTTAAGTGATAAAGAATACAAATGTTTTCTAAGAACTATGACGTAATTTAAAATTAGCATATCAATATAAATGTATTTACAAAATGATCCAAATTATTCTTGTCAAAATTTAACTAATAGCAATATATAAATTAGTACAGAGTGAAGGATAGTTCAAATTAGGAAAATATTTTTCTATTTATTTAGGATTCCGTAAAATAATAATTGGCTGAGAAGCATTCTCACTCACTATTGGATTTCTGAGGTTTTTAAAGTTTTAATTTAAAAATATCTTATTTATCAAATTAATTAATATGAATGTCAATGAGAATGAAGCATAATTAAATAAACTTTAAACCAAACATGGTTTTTCACATGTTAACTTAAAAGTCAAAAGTTAACATGTGAAAAACCATGTTTGTTAAAACAAGTCCTTACTCTTATGTCAACATAATTGGATTTAATCCAAGATACCGTGCGTGATTAGGAAATCACACGCATCTGCCATCTGTTCCATAAAATTGTATTATTAAAATTTTATTTATGAAGTCGCAGAACAGTCTGGTATTCTAAGTGATTGTTTTTTTTAATTAATAGATAACATCCGATAGGTATATTTAATCCTTTATCTTCAATGAATGCCAATTACAGAACTAAACCAAAATATAACATTTTTATTTTTCACTTGTTTTTTTATATGTAACATTTAAAATTATATGAGGTGTTTTATAGTAAAATAATACAATAATTCTAAAATCTTCAATTTACTATATCTGTTCACTTCAAAAGCTGATAACAAAAAGGCCCTCTTTTAATAATATTCGAATTGTATGTGTTTATTTCGATGTTAATATCCTTTCATCAATTGCGCATCGTAAAAATATCGAAAAAGGTCAATGACCGATTACATTTTTAATTAAAAGTTTATTCAAGTAACCTATATACTACAAGATAAAGATTTTGAATAATCCTGTGATATATAAAAAAAACATAAGTTACATATTATATGACATAAATTGTCCCTTTCTATAACGAAATAGAAGTAGTAAAATTAGATAACACATGTAAATTACGATAACGATATATGTATAACACTTAAACGAAACGGTGGTGAATAGGAGCCCTAATAAGATATAAAGTGTGGTACTTTAATATTCTCGAGAGATTACAGACATTATATCAGATGGTAGTCTTTATTGTAGTTTTAAGTATTATCAAACATTCTATGTATGTTAATTTTCGCCATTCCATTAATACTTTCTTAATATAAGATTATATGATATTTTTATACAAAATTAATATGTATCTAAATCTGTACAAAGATTAATAAAAACTTGTATTTTATTATTTAAGACATAGAAGAACTTTATTTATTTTCCTAGGGGGTCATTGTAGCGTCACAATGGATACGTTCTAATTAGCGCCAATGGTAGCGTTATGGTATTTAGATGGTTTTTCTAACTAACGCTAATAAGCGTAAAATCTTTGGAATTAGCAGTTTAATGGGCAGCGACTTAATTTTTTTTAACATTGGAGGTAAAGTCTCATAGTTCAATCTAAGAAACCTTGAAACTAAACAAAAAATATGCTCTTGCCTTAATTTAAGATTTATATAAAGCAGTTTAATTGCATAGTGTGTTAGAATAACGTTTACAACTATTTAAAACTATAATAACAGCTATCTTACAACTATCTAAAACTATAATAAAAGTTTAGGTCATTTTATTTTAATCTGATATACATACATACATTTATATAACATTCATAGTGTATTTGAATTAATTACAAATGTTCAGTCTTTTACAAATCAAAGGCAAATTATTATATTATAAAAAATATTATTTTTTTTATTTTACTTTAGCATTATTCTTAAGGTTTGTTGTAAAAGATTTAAAATAAACAAAGTATTAAAAAGTATTACAAATATATTTCTCAATTTTTTAACAGTATTAATAAACTCTAATCTATAAACGAGATTGTAGGATATAAAACATTCACCATTTTCTAGACACGAATTAAGGTCACATAGTGATATATCGGCTACTAGATCTTTGATTTTATTTTTCTTAGGATATCGAAATATAAATTATAATTTTCTAAAAAGAAACAATCCACTCCTTGTTGTTCTATGTTTAAATATTTTAACAACAGAAACAGAACTTAATTATTTATGGTACCTTTTAGATTTAATTGTATTTGTTTTCATAACTACAAAACAGTTCATTGCAATATTTTTTTACAAAAGCTAAACCATTTAAATAATATTATCCAACAAACAGCAGCGACACCTCTTCTTTGTCTTTAAGAGCGCCTAACTAATGTCAACATTTAAAAACGTTACTTTCATAGAGGCTTTAGAAATACGATGTTAATTCAATTAAAAATATAAGTTACTAAAAATATAGCAAATCATTCTATAAGAATGTAATATTTGTATGAGTCAGTTACAAAATAAGGTAGAGTATCTTAATAAATGAAATAAATGAAACACAAGAAAGTAATAACTTTTTATTGTAAATTACCGCAATACAGAATTAGTAATGATTTAGTCATGTGTAAATGCTGAACAAATATAATTAGATTAATCTAGTCTAAGGTATATAAACAATTATACTTACTTACACACTTACTACACGTAATTAAAGCCACCTTTTTAGTTGCTCCACTTTTAAGTATCGCACGTTAAGGACTAAGATATCTAGGCGAACGGGTGTGGGTAATTTAAAAAACAGTTACCTATACATTACGATTCTACTTATGATTTATCAAACAGATCATTTTTATACAATAAATTTTTAATAAATAATTTTTTTGTGGATGTCTTGTATATGTGTAATTTAAAGACTGCAATAATATTAAATAAAGCTATATCATATATTATATTGCTGTTAGTAAATTGAAATCATGGTTATTTTTAATATACATAAATATATTATAAATCGTAAAATGTATTTAACTAAAGTCTATTACTTAAAAACTTGAATTAGAAATGTAAAATAAATAGGATGATTATATTTTGACAATTGTTTTTTCCGTTTCATTTTCTACTGTTCTTAAGTAACTATAACTTGATAATTTTTAATATTTAATCCTTTAAAAATTTTACTCGATGAATCTGTAAAAACAAATGTAGTAAAAAAACTCTATCACTTTATTTATTTTGATATTTGTTTCGCAGAGGCCAAATGAAATGACTCGAAAATCTGTAAACTTTTGTAGCACCTTAAGTACATATATATAAAAGGTATCGTAATATAAACTTATTACAACCTATAATAAAATTATTTTATTAACTGGTAGAGCCAGTTCTTGCTTTTATTCGAAAGAATTTTTAAAAATAACTGTAAAATTCTAATATATTAATACTAAATTTGCTCAAGCAATGCATTATGTAAAATTGTATGTGCCAAGTGTGAATATTGTCCAATATAAACAAAATATTTTTCTTAACTATCATATCGCTAAAACTAATCCAAGAAGCCGTTTGTTTTAACTTATTGTATTTTATCAATAGATTATTTCATTTTGTTTTAAAGTAGATACTATACCAGTGCTATTTCTGGATATCCTTTTATCAAGGAAAGACGGAGCCACGTTATTAACGTCCACACATTTCCTCTTTGTAAATAAATCTTTTATATTACGAATGAATGATTCTTACATTATTACTTGAGCACACCTGCTGCTACTCTTATTAACACGTCACTACATTGATTACTCGAGGTCGCTAGTGCGTCTACTCACTTTACGCATCTATTGAAGTTAATTGTATCGTAAATATTATTTTCTTATCAACTATTGTTCCTTTACTCTTTTTCTTAATAAAGTTGAATATTATTAGAATAATTTAAAGCTCTTTCATTTGTAACAAAATCAACCCTTTATCAAACCTATTAATTTCTATTTATATCGTTTAAACTGAAATTTATAGAATTATATCAGTTTTTTATTTTATGATACAATCTCTTTGATCTTAAAATTTTCATAGACTTTACCATTAAAACCGATCCTTCTCATCTGTAGGGACTCGGATTAAATAAGCACAGGTACATTTTTTGTGCCCTATTTTTATTTCTTAGAAAAAAACGGAAATCTCTTATTGATCTCCTTAAAATCTACATGGTAGAAGGAAAATAATTTCGTCCTTATTAAATATTTTTTTATACAATAATTTATCAATGTCGCTTCTTTTAAATAACAAAGTACCCCTAGACAATGACATAAACCATTCCACACAGGCCTTGGTTCACAGCTTATTATCCTTTGAAACCATATAACAAATAATAAAATATTTTATTGTCACTAATAGTATCAAATACCTTCAGTAATTGACCAGTGCTTTCGTAGTTATTATTAAAATTAATGTAAGAGTGCTTATAACAAACGATTGCTATATTTAAATTTTAAAATAGTGAAACTAAGATCATTACATCATTATTATTATTAAAATTAATCGAGCAGACATTGTATAAGAATAAAATTTTAATATCTTTAATTATAATTTTAAAACTAATTTATTGATATGATTGGAATTTTCGTGGTCTATAAATAAAAATAAATGTAAAAATTATAATAAAAATATTACTATAAAGAGCTTTGTCGAATGAAATATCTGTACATTATAAATAAAGATTTAGTTGCATTTTCTATTCAAGCCAGTGTTTTGTTCTTTTCATTTAGTGCTATTTTTGGTGAGCCATTAAAATAGTCAACCATTTTATTATTTTATACTTTCGACCTTCACTTGTATACAGCTCTATTGCAATAATAAGATTGCCGTTAATAAATTATACTTTTTTATGTAAAATAAAAGTGATTTATTAGCCAAACTTATTTTATAATAAAGTGATTTTATGAATCTATACTCAATTTAAATAAAGACACATCCTTAATGATATTTACAGAAGCTAGAATAAATGATTGTCAACCAGAATATTACGATTTTAAAAATTCTAAAACATTTATTATTTTTACAATATTATTTGTTGCTTTCCATGATGTCTATTGTAATGTTTTCTCACTTATACAGCGATAACTTATAAAGCGATGGTATAGTGGTGATTAAATTAAATACATCCTATATGTGTACTCTCATCTCTTTAGATACGTACGAAGAAGAGAAAAATAAATGGATGGTTCCAATGAAACGACAATACAATTAAAAAGAAAATAACTTAAAATAAATATATAGGAAAGTTATTTTACTCAGAGAATTATTAATTAAACAAAGGGATCATACAAATTAGATCAATATTTTTTTTTAATGTTAATTATTTTTTAGTTTTTATGATGCAATACCTACATATAACGTAGGGCGAGAAAAATTTTAAAGTTTTTGATGTTTTTATTGCTCATCCTTTGTTTATCGGTTAAGTCTTATTTCTAAACTAGGTCTTCAACATTTTTTAAATATCTCTTTGAGAAGATTCTTGTATGTCTTCGATTTATCAATAGCTAATTACATTCGTTTTTTATAATTTTATCTCAAATAATTCCTAAAAATACAAAACATATTAATCATCCGTAATCGGACGAAATATTACATTATTTTCTTAATATATTGCAAATCGCCCCTAATGCCTATTTTTTTAATCTCTTTCAGGTGATTACGCAATATCTTGATAAAAATCACCTATAATAATCCTTCATAGTGGACTGTAAAAGGATAGCCGTCAGTTTTATATAAATTACACGGAAAAAATTATACGTCGTAATAAATTATTATTTGTACATTTTTTAACTGTGAGGATCTCACTATTGTTACTATTAGTATAAATAAAGTAGTAATATTTAATTTTAGTATATAATCAAGAAGCTAAAAAATATTTGGGCGCATGCGTGCATTTGTGCATCAGGATCACGGACCGCGCGAACTCACTTGCTTTTTGACAGTGTTACGATGCACCAGTAATCATAGGTTCCTTAATGAGTAAATGCTTTTGTGGCCAGGGGGAGGATCAAGACGAGCTGCGTCTTGATGAGGAGATGGAGCGAGTCGTTTGGCACGAGAATAACCCGCCAACTCGTCTGCAGCCCAGCGGTGAGCCCGTTAGAGATGCGGCAGCCCCGCCACCTCCTTACTCGCAAGGTAAATTATACTTGAGGCTTAAATTATGAAAATTTACATTTTTTTTATATCATTTCGACAGTTACTATGTGACATAAATGACGGTATTAATAAAATATATATATTATTAGTACTAAATCGTTTTTAAAAAACTACTAACTTAAATTGGTATAGGTAAAAATCTCGGTTCTATATTTATAATATTTACTGAAAATATGGACAAAAACTAATAAAAATTGTGTATATAATAAATAAACTTTTTTGTGATACAATAATACTATTCAATTCCTTATTGTTTATTATTAGCATAATTCTAGATTTTCTCTTTTCCAAGTTATAAAATTTCATTTATAAATTAATATTCGCTGAAACGAAACCCTACACAAAATTATCTTGAAAACCTGACCAAAATATTTTAATCCCTCTATTGTTATATGTTTCCATTCTCATAGCATTAAGAGAAAATGTAACCCTATTGGTTCGTCTGTCGGGAGAATCATTTTATGATGTGTTGTACGCTTTCCCCGATTATATAAAATCTCTACAATTTTTATTTTTTAAAAGTGGCGGTGTCATGACACTTTCCCGGTACCAGTAAAAATGGTAATTCAAAACAATAATAAGTTGATGAAATTTGAAATTCATATTGTATCTTTTTAATATATTTGTAAAATAATACCTCAAAGCTTGCAATACACCAATATAGTATTCAATTAAAGTTCTTCGATTATCGGATGCTATGATTGAATTGGGAAAATGAAAGATCTTGTTACCCTCACTATATAACAAAAAGGTAATCCTTGCTTTTGAGAGCTTAATTGCAACGGTTCAGATACTTTAAACCTATTATGTCACCAAAAAATATAACTGTTTTCTATATTAATATGGTAAATTTAATGATCGGAAATGTTTCAAAGTCTATCGGCGGATTTATTTTAATTGAATATTCATTTTTGTTTCCTTTAATCATATGTATATTACTATACACGACACCTTTTTTCATTTGTGTGAAAATTCTAATAAGATTTAAGCCGAAACTCTAAAAACACTTATTGTTTAGTTGATGGAAGATAAGCCATAATAATGAGAGAGTGTTTCAGATTTCAACCCACTTAAATCAGTAGAATAGAGAGCACTTTCATAAAAATTATTTCCTCTCAAAATGTTGGTTATCGAAGATTATATTTAGTAATTCTAAATAAGTTTAAATTGCTTATCAATCACTGAATCATTTATACAGGTTTACGCTTACAGATACGCGATATTGGGATAATTCAATTAACGAATATTTGTAAAAGTTATCAAAATAAAAATAAATAAATATGTATAGTTAAATAATATATAATTTTTTCCTTACCACTTTGTATTTATTCCACTAACATTCATTAACAATACAAGGCTTTTATTTAATGACAAAGTATGTTTCTGTGATAAACTTCCCGCGACTAGCCAATCATAACTATATTAGACCTAGCTCTGACATTTTATACGTTAATTAAAGAATAAACTTCGAATTGATGTTTGACTTCTATTTTTATCATAATAATAAGGACCGTTTTATCAATATCGAACTAGTCTTAAATTATGATTGAATTTTATGCATATTAATGAAAATGATAGTAATTTTGTTTTATAAATTTTGTTTGTCGGCTCACAGTATAACTTCCGATAACTAAAAAGGTAAGAAGTTTTGAAAATAAAACACTCTCAAGGAATAACGCTAAAGAAACTATGTACTTGTATTTACTGTGATGCGTAAGAGTCCTAGAACCCCTCGTTCTTCATTTATTTCAATTAGATCCTATAACTCCTCTTTATTTTGCTACAATAACTGAGCTTCTAATAAAACTTTCAGGCATTTATGGACAGTAGTAGCCTTGAATAATCAGGTTATGAGACTGCTAATTTGTCATAATTTTAAATATAAAAATAATTCAGAATTCAGTTAGTCCAAACCGCAACTTAAGGGTTATATCTGGCATAGCTATGAAATTATCTTATTCGATTAGTTTCTGGTAACAGTCTTATTTAAACGATATATTCAATAAATTTTTGTCGTAAAATTTGAAACCTTATTCAATAATTATATAAGGCAGTAACATTTTTCAATCATCGTTAAATAAATTATAATTTCATTAGATAATATATTGTTAATTAACGCACCTAAATTTTCTATTTCTGATTTTACTACGAGAAACTCTGGGCCTTGCCTTGTAAGTCCACTAGTTTACGAGATTTTTTTCAGGAACCTGAGGTTATGCTCTGTTTAAAAAGTAAGTAGTATGGTGAGTGAACATAAATTTGAATTTTTAAGAAAATCTAAGATATTTCTTTTTTATACCCAGGTAATAGTAAAAAAAAAATTTACTGTCAAACAAGTGAGCTACAAAAATCTACTGGTTTTTTTTATTATTATATACACTTGCCTGTGATTTTTTTGCATGATGACAAATGCATGGTTATATCTATCAAAATTTTACCAAGCCTCAAAAACTAGTAAACATTTTTCTTAAAACTCATTATGTCGTGGTATAAAACTGTATCCTAACTCCAAGCTGACATCATGACGCTACATACGAATCGTTCATAGTTTTTATTCATAAAACTCCGCATATTAAAGTATTAATGTAGATAATGTATGAAAAATGAGCAACACTTTAAATGTAGTGTGACGATGCAAACTTATACTAATCATAGTGGCCAATAGATGGAATATGTTTTTAATTGGTTTTCACAATTTACGTAATAGAAGTGATAATTTACGATTCATAGTTTGTCGGGGGCAAATACCTCAAATATTTATTACTACGTACTACTGGGAGTATAAATGATTCTAATCCTGTGAATTTCAATAATTTAATAAAAATGCAATTATAATTTTAAAAGTAACGAACAGATAAATTACAATATCAACACATAAAATTAAAACAAAAATAAGCAACAAGTCTTCAAGACAGTTGTATATAGAATAGTAAAGCAGAAAAAGATTTACAGAAAACTTGCACTTCAATAAAGAAAATATTTTTGGTTTCAAAATAATAGAAAAGATATTATTTTTACTAATGAGTTTTAAACTTGTACATTATATGATATTAATTAAGAAGGATGTTCTATATTTTTATTATTTTCAGACGATATCATGAGGACCAGCAGTTCTGAGCAATCCCGTGCCAGTAGGGAACAACTTAATTCCAGTTCGGAAGCACAAGTAACGAAATTTTTCATTATAATAATATAATTAGGATTATTTTTGGAACATTACGTATCCGCAGAGTAATTTCATATAACCTTCTCTTTGGCGACATCGGTGACAATCCACTACACTACGATATCCATCTTCATTAAATATGCTTGCTTTTTTACGATCAATATGGTACGTACATTTTTCAAGGACATGCCGGATCCACAATAAACAGCAGTTTAGTACCGACTATCAGCCTGATATGGTCTCCCATTGGGCAAGGTCTTCAAAGATAATAAACAAGATAATTGACACACTTACTCGCATTTATTTATAAATTTACATTTTTGAACGGTAGGTAACTGAGAAATAAAATGCGATGGTTAATATTTGTATGCCACTTTATTAAAGTTAACTATTTGTGTTACGTATAAAATGAGGTTATATGAAATTTTTCTGTTTGTGATATAAATAAGATATTCTTTTAATAATAATATAAATTAAAACTAACTATTGCATGAACCTTTTCTTGCAGTAGTAATAATAACGTAATTAACTGAAATAAGTTCCATTATAAGTATATTATAACTTTTGTTCTTTAAATATAAATATAAAAAGTCGTTTGCTAAGAAAATAAATTATATTTAGATGTAAAAAACTGTTAAAATTCTTTAAAAACAACAAATGCATACTGTTTAAAACAATATTAATTTTAACAGATGTCAGGACATATTTCTGGCTCTGGTTCAGGCAGTACGCCACGTGGGGAAGATCGTCATGTGCAGTTCGACAGTGAACGTGCCAGGGCTGATCCACTAGATGATGCAAGCGAAGAACGTCGTCATCAAAGAAACACGTACGCACTTTACTGAAATTAAGCAAAAATACAATCTCTAACCATTTGGAAAACGAAACAAAACAAAACAAAACAAAAAATGGAATATAACATTGAAAAATACGTTTTAAGTATAATACCATAATAAGAAAAAACAAAAACACGTTAAAAGAGCCCAATGTGGGAAATTTGTCGACTAAAATCAATTTAATTTAACCCAATATTTTATTTTTTGTTTTAAAATTCGGTTTGTTTTATAGCTATTTTTGTTTGGTTTTCTTTTCGTTTCTGTTTTACATAAAATGGAAATATTAAATTGCAGCCACATCATTTCGTGAATAAAAAAATATAATTTTATTTTTCTCTTTGAAGATTCACCCTTTTGCACAAACGCAAAATATTACTTCTTGGAACATTTATAACCTTTGGGAATAAAACTGCGTAACGAAAAATATGTATGTTTCGAATCAAACGTTTGAAAACCCGTGGTTTTATAAATATCTCTAGAAAATTTGTTAAAGTTTTGTTAAAAAAATTAAAAGTTGGCTAATGATCTCTGCCAAAGACATTGTACACGTAATTGCTCGGAAGTATCACCTACGTTACCGAAATAGAAAATTGTCGCGTGACTTTGGCATTGTACCTAGAACCAAAGTGAACTCAGGTTCCAGCTTGTAACTCGTAAGTCAGATGTGGGCGGTGCGCCTATAATGCGGCCTCTTAAACATGCGAGTTAGTGTTCAGTGCTAGTTTTTGTATTGATATGCCTGTGACGTATTCCCGGGCTTCCGATGTACAACATCAACGGTGAGAACCAACTACGACTCATACATCAATTGCTATATTGATGAACAAAGTTATCAATAAAATTATGCAAATGTGTCTTCTTAAGTATGGCAATATATATTTAATATAATCGTAAGAAAATGCATATGATAGTATGAAACCTCAATATGATTTTCTATATTTTAATTCGCTCTTACTTTAATATAGGAGATAGATGAAATTACCCAATCTATTTATAGCGTTGAAACCTTAGTTCGTCATTATTATAATAATTCCTGATATCCAATATATAGTACATGCATATATGTTTATCTTTAGTTAATTACAGTAGCTGTAATTGAAGAATGGTTCGATGAATTTGCGTGAAAATTGGTGGAAACGTAGATTAGAAACAGGAGACGAACATTGGATACTTTTTATTCAGAAAAACCCACATGAAATACAATAAAAGTTAACTGAAAAAAAAATGTTTGTTTATGGTCTTTGAAGCGTAACAGAGTTTGCCAGATATAAATTTATAAGTTTGCCAGACATAAATTTCTAATTCCAAAGTTGACTAAGTTGACACAAGTGGACGAAATGGATTCAAAAACTCATATACAGTCCTTGACTTCAGAATTTATATAATATAAACATATGTGCATATATACTTCTCGATGATTAAACACATTTGCTTC
The DNA here is from genome assembly GCA_018231785.1 of Danaus gilippus. Taxonomy (NCBI): domain Eukaryota; kingdom Metazoa; phylum Arthropoda; class Insecta; order Lepidoptera; family Nymphalidae; genus Danaus; species Danaus gilippus. The sequence goes on from DVQO01000082.1 coordinate 12,197, forward strand.
TTGATCGTTGTTTTAAATTTGTAAATAAATGCAATTTAAATGTAGATATAACTTAGACATTCAAATGTTTTAATGTATAACGGATATTCCGAAATACCAGGACAGCTTTCATCAAATATATATTAATTAAAGATTGAAGAGCTACGTTAGCGCTTTAAAATGTCACATGACAAGCGTCTTGTCGCCTATCTGCACCCAATTACTAGATTTTGATTCCATATACACTACCTTTGTTTTTGTTAGTAGCCCTAAAACTAAATATAACATAATTTAAAAAGATATAATGTATTATGTAAGATAAAAAATTTAAAATTAATAATATATTTTATTTTTTGAAAATGTATTTTTAAAAAACATGACTGTCGACTCCACTTACACTAATCTATTTCTGACGTATACGTTTTTATCTCAAAAAAAATTCGAGTATAGCTATAAGAAAACCTTATGTAATAAAGTACATATCATATAATAAAATATATATATATATATATTTTTGTAGTCGCCACCTGCATCACAAATCACGAAAATATTCCCTACAAGAGGGGGCGAGAGGTGGTGGGGCAGATGGCGAGCGACACGTGTCTGCGGCACCAACGGATGAACCATTACCCGAAGCTGATCTTGATGAACTCCGGAGCCATCGCATTGATGACCGGGTTTTACGGAGACTTAAACTTCAACCCAGGGTAGGTAAAAATAATCTACTTATTTAATTATCAAATGTTGAGATTACAAGCAGTACTATTATGATTTTTATTTTTCCCAATAAACTTTTCAGAAGATTATGGATTTCGAAGTTGTCTAGTAATTCTGTGATTTATTTTATTCGCTTCACTTGTATGTTGTTTTGTATGTTTGTAACTCCCTCCTTGAGTCTGGAGTTTGCAATTTAATGACTTAATCAATGGAATAGTAATATCGAGCACCCTTACGAATAGTATACAGGAATAACATTTATACATTTTTATATTAGTGTTAATAAATTTACACATCAGTATTTTAGGGTTTAAATATTTGAGAAAAGTATAAAAGAAAAATTTTATGGTTTTAGAGTCCAACCGTTCACGTAGGGCGCAAGGATGGAGGTGATAAAATACAAAACATTTTTTCCGACTTAACTCTGAAAAAAATGTACGACCACAGCCCACATTCGGTACGTATAAGTTTTAAAACATTTCCTGTAAGACATATCTCTTATCATCCTAATTACATATACTGTTTTGCCGATAAATCGCAAAAAGATTGTCATAATCAAGAGATATACCATAGACTTATATAGTAAGGTAACTTCTACACGAACCATTTTTATTCGGAATGTCTGTGACAAAGGTGTTTGTTCAACTGGACGAATTACTGGCCACGGAAGATGGTGACACGGAGTGGAAAGAAACTGCACGTTGGATTAAATATGAAGAAGATGTTGAAGAAGGATCTGCCAGATGGGGTCGGCCCCACGTAGCCTCTCTGTCTTTCCATTCCCTATTAAACCTACGACGTTGCTTAGAAACTGGAGTGGTACTACTTGACCTAAATGAGAAAGACCTTCCTGGTGTTGCATACAGGTAATTTAATAGTCTTTTTTACCATGTACAATATATAAAAAATGAAATTGTGCCACATTTTTTGTTTTTATAACTGGTTTTGTATGATTTTTCAAAGAATTTCTTCAGCTTATTTTATTATAGCACCCATTATTATCTGACCTTTACAAAATCTTAACCTTTTTAGTTATTTTATTTAATTTTTGTAGGGTCGTAGAAAGTATGGTCAATGAGGGATTGATAGAAGAAGACGACAAACCAGTCGTAATGAGATCTCTACTTCTTCGCCATCGACACGTACATGATGAAAGGTTCCGATTCTCCATAAGTGGTCGAAAGCACTCCTCCTATACAAGCTTACAGGTAAATATATTTCTTTAACTAATATATAGCAGATTTTAATTGGAAATCTTCGACTTCAATGACAATTTATTTTATCCTTTCCCTCTATTTGCTGTCTTTTGCCACTTTATATAAGTGAAAAATCTCATCCGGTATAATATTGATAAAAGCTTGTAGATATTTATTTGGCAAAATATATTTAACAGCTTTATCTTTTTAAGATTTTTTTTTAATTCAAAGTTTTTATGAAATATCAATAATGTTACTAGGAATCATAAGACCCTCAAATTTTTTTGTGAACTTTTTAGTATTTTTGATGTATGATTTGTAAAAAAAGATTGTGACTATTTTTTTTCTTACTATGCAAAGGCGACTCTTATACACAATTTTAGTTACATATTTACATTAATTGAAGTAATAGTGTTACAAAAAATAATTTATGTAATGTTACGATATGATTCCCATAATCTGTTAAAATTGAATCAGATATTTTTTTACATAACCGATAAAAGATTAATAGTGTTTGTGATGTATTGTTGTATATCTTCCATGTTTTCTTTTATTTACTCATGAGTCTTTCAAAATATTTTATATTTTAAAATATTTAACAATAAAAATGGTTTATATTCTGTTTACATAGTACATTTAGGAATATTCCTGTGATTCTTCAATTAAACATAGGCACATCATTACAAAATTTATTTTAGTACACACATTTCAATAAATATTTTGTTAATAGCATCAACGTTTGATGATAATTGACTTTGAAAATAATTCTGGGAAAAGTGCCCTTGAGTCTATAGTCTTATTTAAATAGAATAAGTAGTTTTTCTGCCAAAAAAATATTTGACCACAGAAATGTGTTAATTTTAAGTACGAAATTATGTGGAAATATTTGGTTCGAAACCCCTTAAATTATGAGCGATATCAAGATAATAACAATACTAAATCCTTACATTTTTGAAATACTCAGTTAAAGTCAAGTTTATCAAGGATTACGATAAAAATTGGCGTATACGTTTTGATATATGTCAAATATTCGAGGCCAAGAGATATCAATAACTTACCTCGTGATAAATGTATAGAAATCCCCAATCATATATTTAGTAAGTACATAATACAATCAGCGGAATATTTCAGTAGCGTTATTGTCCAATGTATGATAGCAACAAATCCTAGAGTATAATTTTAGTAAAAAAAATAAATATTATAGTTTTATATCTTTCGTTCTTCAAATCATTAAATTTGTCCTTGAAATTTACAATTATTCTTCCTATACCATTTGATATCTGATAATTTTCTAGTGACCCTTGCAATCCATTTTTTTCATAATATTTTGAATAGTAATACTGATACAATCAACTTTGAAACTGGTGAGATTAGATTTATAAAGTGCTTTTGTTGAATCTCAGTTAAGATAAAAATAAAACTCATAACCTTTTGATCTACATTTAACATGAGTCTACACGTGATTTTGTTGTATTGTTTTGTTGTATTGTTACGTTTGCTCAAGAGAATCCGCTTAGTAATTCGCATACATAAACTGAACTTATTACAGACATGGAGAAAAGCAATTTTTTTTTTATTAGATTAATCTCAAAACGGTATTTAAGACATCCACTTTATATATATGCTAGCGGAATAAATTTTTAATTAAAAATCAATAATATCTGCCACAAACATTGTTGGAATAAAATTAGGTTTCATATTATGTACTAGGGAAGTGACATAATGTGTTGTACAGTCGCTGTGGTTGGAGGAAGGTGGTGGCGCCCGCCAGCGATACTCCACATGCTCTGCCATTGGTCCCTGTCGTCGACACAGCTCTCATATTCTCGTATGATCTGTGCTCGTATTATCTTTATTTTGCACGTACCCTTGTTACTAGTTTGTCACATCTTCAAACTACATATGTTATTAAAACATTCCATTATATTTTTAGAACCGATATTATATGTGTTTAACATCAATCATAGCTCATCAATCATAATATGTTGAACGTATCATATGTATAAAAAAAGACTACTGGAAACAACAGATGTTTATGTTTATAGATTTTCTGTGTCTCGATTTGACAGGAGTCACGGTTATTTAGAGCTTTTATTTGATTCATTTCTGCACTTCCAAAAAAAAAAATATCGATTTAATAATTACAAAACGTGTTAAGCATGAATGTCAATAATTACCATAAATCAACTCGACTGGTGTGTTTTATAATTGTAATTTACAACAAACTGTAAATAAATTATTAAGTGTCAGAAGATAAATGTAATATCTTTAAATAATAGGATTTGTGTAGTAACGATATTAGTTTAAAGTATTAAGTTAAATATGATTCCTAATATAAATCATTTTAGCTCCATTCTATAATACAAATGGTTTCGAAAGTAGGGAACCATCATATTGCCCGTTTTGTTAATCAAGAAATAGAAAATAAAGTAATAGAAAAAAAGCGCCTAACATTAAATAAAGAGTAAATAGCATAGAACTTTTTAATTGTACTACTATTACACATGCTTTGTTTTTATTTGGCCGAATATTATAGAAAACATTTACTGAAATCATTAAATCTATTATTAGAAATAAATACGTCCATACAAAAAATATATATAAAACAGTCAATGTTTTATTATTATTATTTTTTTGTATTTTAAATTAAATATGAAAACTTTTCAAATAACGTGGCCTATTTTTATTTAGAATCTTTCGGAAAACAAGCGACGAAGAAGCTCCAATGCTCTACCACAAGATCGAACAGAAGCTCGCGCAAAAACATCAGTGGCGGGCATTGATACACGCGAAGTAGAATATTTAGCCACAGCCCCCGTGGGTTCTCAAGATGAATTGAGACGAGGTCACAATGATTCAATCATGAAACGTATACCTGACGATGCGGAAGCGACAACAGTCCTTGTTGGTGCAGTTGGATTTTTAGATCAACCAACGATTGCCTTTGTTCGTCTCGCTCAAGGAATATTAATGCCATCCATCACAGAGGTTCCCATACCAGTCCGCTTTATGTTCATATTACTTGGGCCAACATCAGCTGACCTTGACTATCATGAAGTGGGTAGATCAATTTCTACTCTTATGTCAAACCCTTCCTTTCATTCTATTGCGTACAAGGCTGATGATAGACGTGAACTCTTATCGGCAATTAATGAATTCTTAGACGATTCGATAGTGTTACCGCCTGGTGATTGGGAGCGGCAGGCTCTATTACCGTTCGAAGAATTACGTGCTAAAAGTGAAATGATAAGAAAACGCAAGCGTGATGCTTTGGAGCGTAAAAAGGGCATTGAAATTACAACAACTTCTCCAATAGATGAAAAAAAGGCTTTGTTGGCTGGTGAAACTGGTGGTTTGCCAGAAAAAGAACGAGATGATCCATTATCCAAAAGTGGACGTCTCTTTGGTGGTAAATATAATTTTATGTAGGAATTATTATTATTAGATACGATTTATATTAATTATAATGTAATTATATATTTCTTTGTCTATAGGCGTCATAAGAGATATTAAAAGGCGTTACCCCCACTACATATCCGACTTTCGTGATGCATTAAATGGTCAATGTGCAGCAGCAACAATATTCATGTATTTTGCAGCGCTTTCTTCAGCTATTACTTTTGGAGGTCTCTTAGCCGAAAAAACTGACAGACAGATTGGTATCTCGGAAACATTGGTAAGATACCCTTGCAAGCAACCATAACAGTTTTTGCATATACATATAACTAATACAATAAATAAAAAGTGTTCGGTGGTCCCGACCGTTGCAATATATTTTTGCAACGTTTTTATCTTGAAAAAATAAAAGATGTGTGGTTAATTAACAACAAATGTTTAAAAAAAACATTTAAAACTTACTATTTTACTTTAAGCACTATAAATTATTCATCTAATTTAACAATGTTAAAATAATCTTTATTTGTGAATACAATCTTATAATGCCATTAATTTGTGTTTTAGGTATTTACTTGCGTAGGTGGACTATTTTTCGCCCTAGTAGCAGGTCAACCAATGATGATTACTGGGGCTACTGGACCTTTGCTGCTATTGGACGAATCACTTTTTGTATTTTGTCGCTCTTACGGATTTGATTTTTTGGCCGCTAGAATGTACTGTGGTCTATGGATGATAGTGATTGCTCTATGTGTTGCCTCTATTGAAGGTAGTGTCGCCGTCAAGAAAATTACGAGGTCAGTGCCACTATTCGTCTACAAAACGAGTATTTAATAAATTATTTAAGTTATCTGCTTATTACAGATGTCTAGCCAATCTTTACAAAAAAAATCGTATAATTTCAGATTCACTGAAGACATTTTCGCATTTTTGATATCGCTTATTTTCATATCTGAACCTGTTACGAATATAATAAATGTTTACCGTGCTCACCCCCTCGGTTATGACTATTGCGGCAATCACACACTTGAAAATTCAACTGCTGGCGTTGATATGGTTAACTCAAATTTTACAGGTATTTCTATCGGTATTCAAAATTTTTAAAACATTATTTATTGTTTTTTATTATATACAGTCATAAACAAAATTTATCAATATGACTACACATATATTTTACTTATAGAGAATTCTTTCCAGGAAATCTAACAGTTCCTCCCATTTTACCGCCTACAAATACGTTACTTACACCGAAACCAAATACAGCTTTGTTTTGTACAATGTTGACTCTGTGCACCTTTATTCTTGCTTACTATCTCCGCATATTCCGCAACGGAAAATTTCTGGGTCGAAGTGTAAGTTTATAATATTACAATATTTGTGTTTTATTGGCTATTACAGTGTGGCTGTGAAGAGCAGTGCGTTAATTTTTATATTCATTAAATAGGCTCGACGTGCACTTGGTGATTTCGGAGTGCCGATTGCGATTGTTTTAATGGTTGGAATATCCTGCTTAATACCCGTATGGACAGAAAAATTACAAGTACCGGATGGTCTGAGCCCAACCTCAAATCGTTCTTGGCTGGTACCCCTTAATACTGGACTTGAAACTATACCACTGTGGGCAACAATTGCTATGGTTTTACCGGCGCTGATGGTTTACATTATAGTCTTTATGGAAACCCACATCGCAGAGTAAGAAATCAAAAGGAAACAATTTAGTTTTTTTTTTTGCTTTTAATGAATATGAGTACTCATATCAGTATAGAGGTTTTTTTAATTTAAATCATGTCTTTGCAAGCCAAGCGAATAAAAACAAAAGCATTGCGAATTGTTATAAATTTTATTAGTTTGTACCTAAAGTATAACATTTTAAACAGGTTGATTATTGACAAACCGGAGAGAAAACTAAAGAAAGGCAGTGGATTCCACATGGACATAGTCGTAATGTCGTTAGTGAACGCAGTGTGTGGCATGTTTGGGGCTCCGTGGCAATGTGTAGCAACGGTACGATCTGTGAGCCATGTTTCCGCCTTAACTGTTATGTCAACAACTCATGCCCCCGGGGACAAGCCTTATATTGTTGAAGTTAAGGGTATGTGTCTAATGTTGATATTCTATTATCCTGCGATTGATATTATATAACATTTTTACATATGCATAAAAAATGCGATTATTTTGTTAATAAGAAATTGCGATTATTCCGTCTAAAATTATTTAAAAACACACTGTCGGTTTAACAGAAGCGACTGCTCTTATGATTCTTCATTGATTTCCAGAAACCCTATTTCTTTTCATACCGTAAACCACACATAATACACAATACATATAAAGTTTTATGTTCTTTATTCACAGTATGGTTGTAACACTATTCGCAGAAATCACTCATAATATACAATTTTTCAGAACAACGTCTTACTGGATTACTAGTTGCTTTTCTCGTTGGCATATCTGTTTTGGCTTCCGGCTGGCTAAGATTAGTTCCAATGGCTGTATTATTTGGAGTTTTCCTCTATATGGGCATTTCTGCACTTGGAGGAATTCAGTTCTGGGATCGATGCATTTTACTATTAAAACCTGTGAAGCACCACCCGCAAGTACCTTACGTGAGACGAGTAAGTAGAACAAAATAAAAATATATTTTTAAATCAATAAATACCTATAATTACTTTAACCACTTTTTTAGGTGCCAACATTTAAAATGCATCTCTACACTCTTATCCAAATGGCTGGTGTATGTGTATTGTATGCTGTAAAGTCTTCGAAGTTCTCCCTCGCGCTTCCCTTCTTCTTGGTACTCATGGTGCCACTGCGAATGGCAATCAGTTACATCTTTACCCCGCTACAACTGCGTGCGGTAAGCTTGAATAAATTTTAGATATCCTATGACAAAAATCTCTATCACCATCATTCAAAGTCGTAGACATGACGTAATAACAAAAATATTCCTCAATATAATCCTAAAATAAAACAAACCTAGACAATGGCTATCTCAGTTGTTATATTTATTGTATTTTAATTTCAGTTGGATGGATCCCAAAAAGATATTGACGTCGATGATGAGCCAGATTTCTATGAAGAAGCGCCTCTGCCCGGATAGGACCCGGCCATAGAATGCCAACTTTCTGACGCTCAGAAAGTTACAGTATTTATAAACTCTTCTGTATAAAGTGAGAACGAAACAAGTTTTACATTATGCCTCAGTGCGGCGACAGAAAGACATTCTTGTTCAATTAAAATAAATTGTACTTAATCTTCTATATGCCCACTGTAGAATAATTATCAACATAGACTATATTTCTTTTGTTATATGTTTAACTAGAACAAATAATACATCTATATACAAATGTAAAAATCCCTTTTCTTAAAATGGTTTAAAAAAATAATTTGAAACAAAGACTATATAAAAATATTTATTTAACTACGTAATATTTAAATGTTAGTTATATTAGTACACAACTCTATTTTATTGCCCATTCACTGTATATTTTTAACTATTTCTTGTAATTTATTGCCTCTTTGGTAATTTAATAAGGCTATATGATTAAACGAGAATAGGCTATCAAAAATTAGGCATTTTAATGAAGTTTATGTATAAAATTAAAATATATACATTTTAAACTTTTTCTGAGCTTAACTAAATATGTATAAAATACAAATACATATACCTGTATATAGCTTAAGTAAATACTTATATACATATATCTAAATTATATTTAGTACTTAAGTTATTTGTGATGATAGCTCAATGTCTGTTTACAGTATTACGTCTTATTATATATTGAATCGAGCTTCATTGTCAAAATTTAGAAAGACGACCATCTAAGAGATAAAATACATGATCCCTATACAACTACTTTTATAAACTCAAAGAGCTTTTCCAAGAATAAAAATCTAAGTATTTATAACATATTTAGTAGTTAAAGATAAATATTTATTTTTTCCTGAATAATTATTTTAAGAAATATTAATATATTCAAAAAACAACGAAATTTGTATTCAAAAATATAATTTTCCATGTCTAAAATCCTTTATGACTTAACTATTTTGACGTCACCAGTAGAGTTGTCCACACGGAGACAAGACATAGGTAAATAGGGACTGTATAATAATATCGGTATCAAATATGGCTAATATATTATACAAACACTTGAAGCCGTTAAATACTATTTGAGGATGACTATTAAGCAAGTTCATAACGCCCGTTCGAAAGAAACATTGCAAAAGTTTTAATAAAATCTATCATAAAAATATAAGCCAAAGTATAGTTTACCAAAGAAATGACGGAATTATCTGTTTCATTGATGATAATTCGAACCTTGTGCGGGTGGCATTTTGAATACCTAGTAATCACGCATTATGTAATAATGAAACAGTATTAGAAATATAAATATAATTTAATGACTTAATGTATATACAGAATTTTATCAAGGTGATAACTTTTCTTAATATTATTATTTCAGACAGATAGTTAAACAGCAACTTGCCTTCACGTAAAAAAAAACAATAATCCTTATCGGAGTTATCTCCTGATAATAGATTTGTATCTATCTATGTACATATATCTGTTTGTTGGAATAACTTAATACAGATTGATGAGATTTTGAAAGTAATTGTCAACAGCACGAAAGGAAAAGAACAAAATCGTGAAAAGTAGAACGTAGCAATTTAGCTGTAATAATTTACCTGTAAGTTAATTAAGACTATCTTACATGTACTTAATAAAATTTACAATAATTACAATCTGACATTCCAACTATCGTGTTGCTAAGTTATATAATAGCATCGAAACCACGTTTAGTTGTTTTTAATATTTTATTTTAATCAACGGTGATGTCACACAATTTAAAATGAAGTGTAAAAATGTGCAGTGTTATACATAACACTGTATTGTACACACATAACATTTAATTTACAAATCAAATATATGGTTTGTTCTGCAAATCCATTTTTAGTCTTGTATAACAAAACCATTTCATATTATTCTAATGATTTCTTTTATACTCTGTAAAAATATTTAGTGGCATAGAGTGCTTTCTTGTATTAATATCCACCACGGCACATTTTTTTATGATGGTGTTGCTGGTACTTGAAATAAATTTTCCAATGTGAAAAAATGTTTGCACGTGCTTATCTTATTATAACTTAGAAATGTTACAGACTATGAGAAAAAAAATATATAAATGTTCTAACGGTTGAGCGGCGGTATTATTCTTGGTTTGAATTATATTTTCATCTCAACATGTCAAAGTAAAAGTTGATGAAACTGTTAAGATTTTAAAAGTCTATCTATATAATTCTAAAATGCCCTTTTGCTATAATAATAATTTATTAGTGAAGCAAAAGCATTTTTTTAAATCTAAGACAATGTAAGAACAAGGTTAACTTTGTTAGTTTGTAGATACAATTAATTATTTATTATGATGGTATTTAATTTAATTGTCTAAAAAAACTTATTTAACATTTTATACTTATTCTTTACGTTATGTTAGGAAGTTACCCAATGTTTTGGGCGCTTAATTAATTTTAGAAAGGTTATTGTTATTTTAGCGAAATATGTTGAATTGTTCCTTTGTTTATTTATTGTTTTTGGCTTATAAATATAATTTACGTGATTATAATTAGATAAATGATTTAATAAAACCTTCTTTTATTTAGTCTGCGGAAAAATGTGACTGTAATAATTAGTAACTTGTAAAATTTTAAGGATTTAAACACTAACCTCCTTTTAAGTTTTATATAATTTCAAAGCATTTTATGCTATTAAATTAAAATGCGAAGTTCTGCAACAATCTTTTCAATAGATAAGAAATATATTCTTTGTTTTTTTTTAATTTTCTTTTAATAAAATTTAACAATAAACTACTCGAAAAGTGAAAAAATATACCTATATTTGTTGTTATTTTGTATCTTACATCTGTTTGACGTGCTTCAAGAAAACTCAAGACCGAAAAAATGAGTAACAAGCAATTAGAACCTATCTTCCCATAAAAGGAATTTGTGTGTACATGCATACAAATTTACGAAGTGACACTCCCTGATATTATATGGATTATTACATTATTTTTATTATAAACGACTGCCACATTACTTAATTACATTAGTATTCCTCTTCTTTAGATAAGCTTTTACGCTTTTTTACGAACGTTAAATTTATTAAATTATTTCTTTTCATTCCGAATAGTAGGTAGGTTCCTACAAATATATTCTGGAGAAATTTATTAAAGTGATATTTATACCCAATTCGGTAGGAAACAGATAGAAATATGTAAATAATATGATTATATTTCAACAACGCATTCAACATAAGTGACTACAATACATTGTATGTACCACTCATTAGCAGTTTCAGCGTAATGGAAAATTTATAAGATAGCATGAAAGGATGACTTCCTTTCATCATCATGATGAAGATCTTGCGATTTGGTACAACTAAATAAAACTCTTCAATCTATGTATGTTTACAAATTCAAGAGTATTCAAGAGTTATTCCAGAGGCAGAAAAAATATTACTTTCTTAAATGTTATGTTTATTTCTAAAATATATATTTTATAATTAATATAAAACAATTAATCTGACAATTATTAGATACTAAGTTTTTGGTACAAGTATTTCCTTATTTATATGTTGCCATCTCATTATTTACACAGAGTTGCCATTTCTCTGTGCTGCTGTGCTGCCCCCAGCGGCATATTAAAACAACTGAAAATCGACGTCAAACCAAACATGTCAGTCACACATAATGGTGGAAGATGTGTTTTTTATCTCAGTGAATAAGTTTGAGGATGTTTTTTCAAAAAATGGTTAATTTTGAATACCCGAAATCACTTTGATCTCTGCCTTTAATCCGTGATTGACTATTATCTCATCTTTGTGTTAAGTAGATTTAAGAATGGCGTTTGTGTACATCGGCTTGTCTGTAGAATTATTAAATTAGTGACTTGAGCGAGAGGTCGCTCGCCGGTTTCGAAACCAAAAGGGTGGCGGAGGCGTCAGTACAAGATGGGGGCTCAGCAGGCGAAAGAACGCGGTACGGCCAGCGGCGCGTCCATGCGTTCGACGAGAAACAAGCCGCGAGTACCCAAGGACCCCCGCATGCTCGGCTCCAATATTTTTACCGAACACAGCGGTGAGTCACCCCTTATTTTTTATATTTGTAATGTTATAGTTAATTTACTTACTATTATTTATTTTGGCCAAAACTCTTGTCTTACCTTTAAAAGTTTTATTGATTTATTGTATACTTTTGTTTTCTTTGTATGCATTTTTTTTATTCTACCTTATAATTAAAGTCTAAATTACTATCTCACAACTATCAATACTTCATACAAACACCATTAGTACTGTCAAGTTGTTTGCTTTCTCTTAATTATTATTATCCTAGGATTAAAATGATAATTTTGTTGCCAATGCGAAATATTGTGATTGTTATATTTTCGTCATACTCATTTTAAACCTCACTGTTTCTACAATACATTACTCCAAGTTAAATAAAAGACCTATCTTTTTTTTATTAGTAATCAATATGAAATAGATTTTAAAGACCAAATAAATATATTGAAAATAACGTAATAAGTTTGAAATGTATGATTGTTATTTATATCACCATTGTTATCAGCATCACCAAGAAACTATCACATCTGATCACTTCACATACTTTCTATATAGGTATATATACTTTTTCAAAAAACATTATCTATTTTTGAAGTAAGGATAGTCCAAAAAAATGTGATGACTTTAAATTAATTTTACATTACCAAAAAATATATATTCATTTATTTAGATATGTGTATCTAGAAATACTATGGTATAATAATAATCATATTATATGTGTTATAGTTTTCTATGAAAGCTCCAATTTAGATGGACATTTGAAAATTCAGATGGAATTTGCTTAATTAAGACATCTTAATTTATTTAGGGTTATAACATGCAAAAGCTTTTTCTTATTTCTGTGTTGTTATAGATAGTGAAATAAAAACAGCTACACATGGATTTTTATATAGGCTATGAAATGGTCACAGAAGGGAAACAGAGAATTTTGTCAAAATTTGGAATTGTATCTTTGTCGGATTGAAAATGTAAATGTTTTATGTATTTGCATAGTTCAAACTCTAAGATCAAATTTAAGTTCTGATTAAATCAATACATAGGAATAATTACCTTAAGTCCAACACAGAGAATGTTGGTGATAAAAACTAGTTATTTATAATATTCTATCTTGAGATGTAATATTGAAAAGAAACTACAGGAAGAGAAAACTTTGAATTACTTCTTGAATTTTTTTTATAACTTACATGTTTCTTGAGGGCAATAGTTTACCTGCTGGCAATTGCTGTCGTGTTTTGTCCATTATGATTTTTGTGCAACAAGATATGTATTTAAATGAGCAATGCGAAATGTTAATTATGAAATGTGACTAAAAATTTTTGTCCCTTAAAGAGATAGGACAAAACAAATTGTTTTCTAGTTTTTTGTTAGCTGCATTAATGGGCTTATTATTATTTATTACAACTTAGTTTTGATACAATAATGAAATACCTAATTATTATAATTAAAGATTTATTAATTGAACATATAGTCTTACTATAGGTCTTAATATCATTATAAATGCTTGGGTTAAACTACATTCATGAACACTTATGTTTTAATTCAATATGGTTCAGTCGCTTGATAGCTATTACATAAATTCCTTCTTTACTTCAACATAAAGACCATCTGTACGTCTTATTCTCCACTAAATATTTTTTCTCATAATTTAATCCCAAAGCAAAAATTACAGCTCGAGAGAAAACATAAAATGTCAATTTAATATTCAAATACAGTCCAAATTATTGAAGTCACTGGAGATATAAAGTTGTTTGCATACAATGATTGTATTATTAATACAAACAAATATAATGGATAAAATCTTTTCATTCTATCAACCTGGAGAGCATATTCTACTTAAAAATAAAGGGGAATATTGTGTCAAGTAAAACCATCGAAGTAGATGTTATCCGGAGGTAACTTAATTTTTTTTATACCTTATTAGAATAAAAATACAACTGTTTCTTTGGAAAATATTTAAAAAACTAATTAAACTATGTACTTTATGTAATTTAGTCCTTAAACAATATGAAAAAATTATTAAATTGGTTTATATTTTTAAAAAAATCCTAAATAATATGCTGACAATTTATACCCAAATCTCCATTCTTGAAAATTATTATTTTGTTAAAACTTAAAAATCAGAAGACTTATAGATCTGTAAACTGCTGTGCTTTATCATCAAAATTCTAAATACTTAAATGACAGAATTATATTTATTTTATCTCAAATTTAACAAAAAAAGTATTAAGGTAGTAACACTAAGACTAAAAATTAAATAATATTTCTTGACATATGAAAGAAATGAAGAGTTACCATATTATATATCATTTTCTTGGCTAGTGTTTTATTGTATTTTATTAACAATTAAAAAAAAAGATAAACATTTTACATAACTTTATCTGGCGTAATTTTAGGATGTATTCTTTTTAAGCATTGAAAAAATAATTAAAACATTATAGAAATATGTTCTATTAATGAGATATGTCTTTATAAAACTTATTGGAACAAACAAATTTTGATATTAGTGGAAACATCTACTAATATAAACGAAAATTTGAATATGATGAATTAAATTTTAAGTAATTAACATAAAGTGAATCTAACATACCGTTTAAATTATTAAAGAGGATGACTTAATACTTCATGTAGTGTTACTTTTCTGCTAACCCAAAATTATTAGGAATAAATATTATTTTTTTGACAATCAAAGTATTCAACTATGTACAAGTTACATATTGTTTTGCTACAGAATAAGGAAGCATTATATACATATAATATATATGCATTCGTTCACTGTTATATAGCTATGACGTCGCAAGGTTGACTACTGGAAATTGGCATGGTTTGTTTTGATCGTGTGTACCAAAGGTTTGTCCTACACGCCATGGTTTTTAGCTTTCACTTTGATTGTTCTCGACAGTTCGTGTTTACTTTTTACTTGTTATAAAGTTCATATTTGTTTTTTTTTGTTTATATAGCCCTTATGGATATTTATATATACATATATGTATATATTTCACCTTTCCTACTTGGTTGAGCGTACTATAATAATTAAATTTATAACAATTTGTCATCATTATCACAAGTACGAAATAATTAATACTTTTATGTGTTTAAATTAATAAAGCCTGTAACAATTCGTTTTAAACTTCAGACACAAATAAACTGTTCGATATATTGGTTAGATTTAGTGAGAACTACTCGTGGTTTTAACTGGTTGTGCGGGCGGATGTTGGGACGTTCATATTAACACACAATTGCATTCTATGCACACATACAAAACTACATGATCTTGAAACGATTGAACGACTCAATGAATATAACAATTTACATGTGATTTGTCCAACTATTAAACATTTTGTTATCAATTATTACTATATAATATTTAATATATTATTTGTCCCTTTCTTTACACCTTTATTTATTTATAGTTACAATATTATAGTTATAAACAATCTGTTTATAACTCTTTCCATCTGGAAACCCGAATTATATATTCGTAACAGGTTTCCACTTTGGTATAAACTAATATTGGGTATTCAATTTATTTGAAAATAATTATTTACTCTCAAACAATAAAATTTAAAACTATATATACATTAAAACATAGTATAATAAGTTTGTAACATAACAATTTTGCCACATAAACCAGGCGGGAAACGTGTCTGGAACTGAAACTTAAAGCGTCAACAATGTTGCTGTGTAGGTAGTGATGAAACAGGTTAAATCCTCTCTATTAACCTAAACGTGGTACAAACTTAGTAAAGACACATCTATTAAAATTAATAAAAACAAAAATGCTATTTAATTTCATGTCACATGTTGCAATTTGTATGATATATTTTTTTGCAACAATATCTTGTTTTTATAACGCTGTTAGTTAAAACACTAATAGTTTAAGAAAATTAATTAATATCATCCGTTTTTAAATTGCCTATTAACAATATGTATTTTATTGCTACCGGACTTCAATATCAATCGTGTCTAATTGATTTAGATTTCACTTGGACCTTGACTAATACAAATTGTTAATCCCTTTGTATTGTATTCGTGACGTAGTTTTGCATTGTATTTTAATTAGGTTTCAGTTCAGTTAGTCATATGTGAAGACGGTATGATAAAGAAATACTAGCTTGAAATGAGTTATATTATAGAACGAAATGTAATAAATTATTATTAATTAAAAATTGAATGACGATTCGCTGTACGGAAGAAATAGCATTTTTTTGTTATCTTCGCAAATCGGTACTAAACAAGTTTTATCATTAACGGAAGAGAGATAGACTTGTTGACTCTAATGTAGATATACTTATAATAGTTTTTATATATGTTGAGGTGGCAAAGATATTTATAATACTTTTGCCTTACAAAACTGTTTATACATGTTGGTTTATTATAAGCATACGTCTCATATATTTTTTTATGATGTGATTTAATCAAGATATGAAAAGGAATGTCATTTGTAACTTAAATAATATTAAACACTAACTTTAATATAACGAATACATAAAACGATGGTTGAAATTTCATATACTAATGAACTGCAAATGAATTTGTACCATTGTATTTTATATGAATTAGTTCAATACATTTTCATTTCTTTACAACCGTAAGCCTTTTACTCGGTTGACTTTGACATAACTAATTGAATTATCTTATTTTATTAATTATTATCAACGCTTATATCGTATCATATACCGAGAGTGAAGGAAATGATTCCTGATTTTAATTGGTTTTTAAAGAGGAATACTACATTTTTAGCTAGTTATAGTCAACTTATAGTCAACTGTTTGTGAATTGTTTTCATTACTCATTTACACAAATTTATCAACATAAAATGATATTACAAACTCGTATGAACATACATAATTACAGGGCTAATCTCATAATCTAATCTAATAATAATCTCTAAAACACAACGAAAATAACTTTATTATGATCACAAAATTTAGGTACTTCAAATAAAACTATAAATGTGAAGTAGCTTTTTACACCAAAGTCAATAAAATTATGATAAAATATATTTTATGTATCCATATAAAATCATTTTAATTTCCAATTCTCTATTTTAAGCTTCTCTTTTTTTTATAATTCGAGTATGCTCACAGCTATGGCAAGGTACGATTTGGTTTTATTCTCTTTTACGTAGGGTATTGGAATTTTATTCTTTAAAGTAAGTACAATAAAGGAAATAATCACTTTTCAATATTGATACAATATGATACCAATTCTTGTAGGCTTTCAAAAATACAACTTTTATTGAATTGTTACAGCGTGAGTCCTATTAAATGTGTGTGTCATTTTATAAGGATCCATATTTCAACAAAACGGTAAACATAAAATATTTACAATAACAAATAATAATTCTATTGTTGCTGTCTGTATTATTTATTAGTGCCAAGTAGTGGTAGTAATAAATGAAATGAAAATGAAACGACACGATTTATAAAATAACTTAATTGGACTGGTGTGCTCTTTATTTTTGTCACTAATTGATGTAATCGATTTTTCCTTAATTAGAAAATTTTTTTGTTTTATAAAGAGTACAAGAGCATCTTTTAACGCCCATTACAGCAAACATATTTACATTTTATTCTAGAATTGGTTTAATTTGAAATACGTTTTTCTCATGTTAATATATAACAAGTTAGGACTCGCAACGTTTCATCAGGTTACACTGTCCCCGCTGCATAGTCAGATTGATTCAATTATATTCACTTTGATTTATTCCGTTCATTGGTCTTCTCTTAACCACTCTCTGTAATAAGTCTCACGATTTATTTTGTAATATATCAATTAATTTGATATATTTCTTTATGCTTTAATATCACGCGGCACGATTTTACTCTTGCTGTTTTCAATAAAGCTTAGCCTCTAAAAAAAGCTCATAAGCGACTTAGAAGGTAAACGGTAATGACACATGTCTATTTAGTAAGTAAAAAGCCAGTTTTTGAACTCTGATTTTGCTCCTGTTTTTGTTTTGAACGTAGCTATTTAGTGAACAGGTTTCGTTTTTGGTTTTGTTTTGTCTACTGGCTGAAAATTCTAAGTATACTAAACTAGAAACTAAGTTTTCTCATCTATTTTTTGGTCACAATATATTATTTTTGTCACAAAAGCCTATATGTGTACATAAAAACTTAATTTCTTAATTAAAATTGTTTCCGACAACTTTACTTACTAGGTACTTATATTTAAGGTAGTATCTTAAAAATGTCTACTCTGGTAGAAATATTCTTTTACACCTAATTAAGAAATTACAGAAATATATATTCGAACGACATCTTTAAATTCACAAGTAATTTTAAACTCTTATTTTTGGCATTATAAAACATGTTTAATTTGTAAAACTCAATCTGTAATGTAATACTGCAACCGTCATATTGAGATAGATTTTGCATCGGAGGCTGTGGAAATGAGAAAATCGATAGTTCAATAGCGTTGTTGAAGTATGATGTCGGATGTAAATAATAAAGCTTGAATTTAAAATGAAAAATCTGCCATGTGTAGTATTTGACTGGTTTGTTTCTTTTTTATTACTATAAAAAAAATATATTCTTAATAAACTCTACATTAATGGAACAAATTTCTTCTTTCCTTAATACGATGCTGATGGTTTTGCTTTTCAAACATAAGTGTGCTTAGAATTCTAAATAAGATGGCGTCGCCCTGATGGCCTATAAAATACTATACCAGTAATAGAATAATAAGAAAACTATCCAGTAGGCCAATTATTTGATTCTTATTGTCGAAAATTATTATTTACATTGAATGTTTTTAGATACAAATATTATTATTATTTTAAAAAACTAAGATTTCATAGGTTATTCATAGATTTTTATGTGTTAGCATTTCACCGAAAATAAATTGCAGATAAAAGTAGTTTTCTTTTTGTGTATTTTTACATTAATTTAAAGAACCTTTATGATTTAATTCAAATTAATACTTTGGCTATATCACACTATTCCTCACGATTGTCAAACAATATTAAATTATTATCGGTTTTATGTTATTAAAATTGGTCTCTTATAAATTTCATTTTGATGAGAGAGGTACACACGAAGAAAAAACTTAACCAATAACGCCATGGACGCTATAGTTATTTGAACAAGGACTTTTGATGAACCGAAAACGTACAATATTGTCCAAGTCAATTAATGTATTACGCAACATCTGAAACCACATAAATAAAAATTAATTCCTGTATATTCTCCACGCAACCTCACACGCTGTCATCAAAATAAATATTTCAATAAAATTGGGGCATTCATCGAGGTGGTCATTTTCAATATAATTATAAGTACCTACTTGTTTTTTCTGTAATACTTAAAATCAGTCCAGCCGTTGCGATGTGATCTGAATTGTATTCTAAAAAATTCCATTACTTAAACGGCGCCCCTCATTCTAAATATAGAAATGTATGTTGTAACGTTGCGCCGGTAGGGATTTACTCGGTACAATTAAGTTTACATCTAGGGTGTTTTCATTACAATGTACTGTAACACTACTATATTGTCAATGTATGTAAAATGTGTGATGTGGTTTTAAGTGTTTGTTTTTAATACTAAATGAAGAATAAAAAAAAAAAATTACACCGATCATATAGTACGGGCATATGTATTTACCTTTAATGTATATGTGAAAAGTTCAGTTATATCATTCATTACAATTTAAATTACCGTTTTTACTCGTTTATTCTCAATGAATGTTTTTTTATTGTTAAAGTGCGTAATCTATTCCAAATTATTAATGTTAGAACTTTGAATATCTAATCAACGTTCAAATTTTATGAAAATATAATTTTCTTACATTTTCATTTCATCCTTTATACTATAGAATTGGGACTTGTTTATAGTCGTATGCATCATCTAACATTTGCCTTATCATAAATATTATTAAAACATTCTCGTATGTTAATTTTTAGATTTTAATCGTTCAGTCGATCATCAAGTCGATCCAGCAAAGTATAGAATCACAATATATTAAGGTAAAAGTAATCCTATGTCTATTTCTCTGCAACGGGGAAAAGGCATAACGATCTTTTTTGATATTAAAAGCTATTATTTCTTTTAAACATTTTACAATATAAAAATTATCCTATTAATATTAATCATCGGAAAATAATGCAAATGCACTTATAAAATTCATAGATTTAAATAATTACTTAAAAAAAAACATGTTAAATAACCCACGATGAACTCGAAATTAATAAGCGATTCCGTTGTGAGTGTTATCTCAATACTTCTTGGCAGCTCCATACGAAGTTGGATTTCCGGCCAGGTGAAGCAGGCTGCATCCGGGAAGCGATAGCTTTGGTCCTAGTTCTATTGAAGCCTTACTTTTACCCGCTTACAATCTATGTATGTAAAGTTTTGTTACGTAACAAAGATTTTTCTACACTTATCGTGTATTACATTTGAAAACTTTAATATTGATCGAATTATGATAATAATCATTCCAAATTGTCATCTCAGCAAATATAAAGAAACTTAAAATTTACTATAGATCTTAAGCTTCTGTAAAAATTTAAATCAAATTTACTTCGTTCTAATGAAGACATTCATCTCATTAGAACGAGCTTCCTTTTTCGTAGTTAAAAACCTAAGATTATAAATTGTGGTTTGTGTGAGCCGCTATAAATATAAATTACACTGAGGAAATAATCTTACTTTTAATACGTAGCTAATGTAATCGTCAACTTCTAGTTCATTTTTGTATTATTATTTGTGTATTCTCCTCTTTCAATTCCCCTAAGACAGTATTTATGGTAATGTCTACTGAATACCTCAACCTCTAACTTTTACATGCTGTGTTGTCTTTACGGCTTTCAACACTTGTGGAAGTTACTGTTGCTATGCTGAACAGCTGTTTGAGTTATCAAAACAAATTATAAGGGTGCACTAGAAGAAGACGCTAACAAACTCATACCTCTAAGTATATTTAAAAATGCTCAATGAAAGTAATGTTTCTAGCATCCTTATTAAAGTAGTGGTTTAGGAGATGTCTGAATGTGGTTGATACAAAAGATTTGTCTAAATCGTGTTGTATCGCTATTTTCCTCTTACCCAGACCTAGTTACATATGTGTGTAAATACGATTAAATATCGAAGTAATTACGAGCTATTTATACTATTTGCTTATTGTTTTATAATAAACCCGGCGAACTGCGTTTCGTAACCGGAAAGCTTTTATATAACATTTCGTTTGGTGATTTAAAGATGAAGATTTTTTTTTTGTTTTATATTTGAAAAGGAAAATGTTTATTTCATTTCACAACAGTAATGAATTCATTTCGATTACAAAAATGAAGTGTTATTTAGTTGAACTTCTCTAAGTAAATGAAAGTGAATTCAAAGTACATAGATACCGAATCGAAGCGTTATACGTGTCCGCAAATTACCCGTTTCATTGAAGTGCTCCTTTATACACCACATTTTTTGTTTTTTGGTCGAAATTTAACACAAATAAAGCGGATGGCTTCCAAACTCGTGAACACGCAAAATAAAACTGCCCATGTGAAAAACAATGATTTTCTAAATTTATCCGACAAATATATGTAAATAAATGGTTTTAAGAGTTCAAACTACAAACACAATACCGGTTTATCACATGAAATTAACTGAGCAGAGAACAATAAGTAGCTGTCAAACAATGTATCATGCACTGGCACCATCTACTTAAAATATTGATT
>DVQO01000083.1:0-34148 GCA_018231785.1 Danaus gilippus
ATAACGAAACATAATTGACAGCTATGCAATTGACGTATAATGACAGATATGTAATAACGTAATGATGACTATTAGATATTTGTAAGAGATCTTCATCTTTTAATCACCAAACAAAATGTTATATAAAAGCCTTCTGGTGGCGAAACGGCGTTCGCCAGGTTTTTTTAGTTTTTCATAAAATTAATAATACCATAAAACTAGACACTATTCAATTTTATCTTATTTGAAACAGTACTTTAAATATTTTATACCTTTTAAAATAACTTTCCACTCTAATTTTTATTTAATTTTCTGTATAATTGTAGGAAATTATTATGTTTTTTTTAAATACATATAAATGAATATCACATTCAATCAATTTCATTGTTCATTATGAAAAAAATATAACAATAGTTAGTGTAATGTTAGTTTTCAGAATACTTTATATTGGCACCTATATGAAAGATATTTAGTTAATCATTTTAGTATTGCACTGAATAATTACAGATAAGTTATTACAAAAACCAACAATGTCATATAACAACTCCTATATTTAATTTTATTATTACAATATCTGTATGCTTATAACAATACAATATGTAACATATTTTTATACATAATCAGTTGTACAAAATCCTTTAAACATGATAATTTTCATCTATATCTCTGTTTTCAGCTAGCTGTTAAAATAAAAATCTAAATTAGGTATAAATATATTTTATTTTAGATAAGCGTAAAGCTTTTGTCACAAATTAGCGATGTGAATTAAATTTTTTTATCTACTTACTTAAAAATTATAGTTTTTCTTTTGGAGAATTCTAAATAAACATTGACGGAATAAAATATTTCATCTCGCTTTCCTCAGTATTTTTCCTTATAAAATATGAAAATAAAATGTATCACTCTGTATATTACGTAGGTAACATGGCTATGTCTTCCAATTTCGTCGCGTCCCAATTTTCGTATATAGTTCGTAGTTTTATGACCGCCTCAAGAATTGAGTTTTACAGCGCAACCCTCACCAAGGACGAAGCAAGGTCGTTTTAACGCCCCGGCCTTTTGCTTAATAAATTATTTTCACCACAGATTCCCTAATGAATCTTCACTATTCAGTATCTTACTACTTGATTTATGTTTGTGTGAAGTGTTTATTAAACGAACTTACAAGGTATTACGGAATTATCTAAAATCTTAGTAGATATTGATTTTATTAAAATGAGAGTCAGAAAATCCTTTTTTAATGTTTGTAATCCAGAACTATTGAGAATCGATATAAATAATAATATATTTTTATTACAAATATATGACTGATAGGAAGGCATTAACATTATGTTTCAAGAGATGACAATTAGGTTTTTTTCTTCCAACTATTGTTTAAAAACTTGAGCCAAGAAGCAATTTAATAATCGAATAAGAAATATTAATTTTATGTGACAGTTATCGTAAAATAGCTGAGCACCTTCGCACACCGTGTGCAGCCTTGCCCGGTGTTTAACGCTGTTCGATACGAGCTCCACAATTGAACGCATCCGCAATTGTTCAGAGGACGGACTCCAAGACGCGTTCATCTTACACCAAGGTTACTCAGGCGCGTTCATCGTAGGAAAAATACTATAGGAATGAGTAGGTTGTATTTTATAGCGGACGTATCCATCATCATCATCATAAATCCTGAATATTTCTATCATATTCATGTTCATACGGAATATATATTATCTGGACTGAAACATATGTTTGTATATACGAATGGTTTTAGCAATCTAAATTAAAATAAACTATCGAATTAGAAATATACATACATTAATTTTGTTGGTGATGAAAATACTTTGATGTTATATTCTTGGAAAACAGTTAACTTACGTACGTATGACGTGAATGAGCGAATCAACACATTTCCAGATCCTATAGCCTGAATAGATCAATGCAATATAAGCTCATTGCCGACACGTGAATAGCACGACCTTAGCAACCCAGCCCAGTATTGTATGAATCATTTGACAGGATGAATTGGACTCTTTGCTTTACTTTTTGTTTGGACTTTTCCATGGTGATTATTTCCAAAATGCTTATAACATACAAATTATTAAGAGGCCCTAGATTTAATACTCCATGACGAATTTCTCAAAAAATTCTGCAATTTTTTTGCTATTTAAATGTTAAATAATGTATTGCGTATTATAATATCATTTAAAAGTCGCCAAATATATATATTATAAGGTTTTGTGATTTCATTATGAACAGGTGTTTATGTCTGACTGTTCGTCTGGTCGAGGCACGGTTTTTTTCTATGACGCAAGTGGTCGCACTTCCTGTAGGATGTCGGGAATGAGAGCGTGTCCTTATAAAAGTGTCGTGGGTAGCCGTTGGATACTGAATCCGGTCGAGTCTAATGGTCAAATTTAATATGTTATCTTGATTTTAATTTGAATATTATTCTAAGCTTATCTCTAAACAGTTTTGGCACGAATCGGTACCAAGTTGCTCATTATGTTACTGTCTGATATGAGAATATTATTCAGGATCGAATGTGCGCCGCAATGCGTTGTACTGTTAAGAATGACATTTGAAATAGCTCGCTATTGATTGGATAAGAGCGTAAATTTTCAATATATTTCATGTTAAGAACTTTATAATTTTGCCAATAAAATAAATAAGGTCAGATTGTTTAGAGATTATTTCCTTTTCCATTTTCTTGGCAAGCGAACGTCTTATGGAACAACGATAAAAGTTAAATGTCTGGAGTAATAAAAATGCGGCAGCTGATGAGAGAATCGATTACGGCCGGTATTCAATATCTGAAATTTTATGTAATATACGTAGATATGTAGAGGCAGACTGTCAACGTTTACAAGGTTGCTGGTTGTGTATAAAGTATACGCTTGCCAGACGCAGGCTTCTTCCCTTTTATGTAACGCGGCTAGTACTTGGGAGTATTGTATTATGCGGTTATGTAATTTTACGAGACCTACTTTTTGTGCTGATCCTCTAGACAGGCATTATATGTCTCTGATGTTCCACTCTGAACTATAATTTACTATAGGAGCTTTTAAACAGTATTACAATGCGAAGCAAGAGGGTTGCGCTGTATTTAGATTTTAGTGTTTAATATTTGTTACATTAAAAACGTACACTTTAAAATGAAATTTATTCAGCTCTTATGTCAGAATGTCTCTGAATTATATTTGAATATAGTAGCTTGAGATTTGTGAAAATATAACTTGTACACTAGGACTGCCTATATTTTTTCATGGTAGTACAGTTTTCAGTATTTACGAGCTATGAATAAACTCTATATTTTTTATTCTTCTTATATCTTAGATTACCTTCCAAAAAATAATTTTATGTAAGGAATCATATTATTCAAATCAGAGAGTATGGTAACCAGACCGCGATAATATTTCATGAGGTTCAGTGAATTGAGCAGAGCTTATATACATGCTCTTATTTAAACGACTTTAAGGAAGGAGATTCTTCTATTTTTGTCTTTTATCTTTTTACTACTTTTTCGCGAAAAACCTCGAAATATATCCTGGGAAAAAAAAACTTAGGTTGCAGCTAGAGAAAATTTCAATTTACGTGACTAGAAAAATCTATCGAACAAATAGATAGACGAGAACTTAAAAGAAGTTACCTTATTTCTCTATATAATTTGAACAGATTTTTATGTTTTTGTATTCGCGACGCTTGGCTTGCTACCATATTATGTATATATACTTATGTACTACATTGTATAAAATATATCTGATGGGTGGCATCATTCAATTTGTATTTGAATACCATGTAAAAAGTAAGTATTAGATTTAATATAAAAATGTGTTGATGCCTGTCTAGCAAATTTTTTTTTAAGTAAATCTATGAGCTTTATATAAAGTTTAATTGAAGTTATTGTAATAATTCATAAAAGACTTCTGTACGTGTCTTGTCAAAGCATCTATTACAATTGATTACAGATTGTTCATAATGATCTACGATGTTGATGATATTGTTTTAAACTATAATTTTTTAGCACTATTTTTCATCGTTAATCGGCAGTTTCGATGTTTTGTATAGCAAAATGTTAGTGATACGAATATTTTTACGATTTACGACATTTACCCTTACTATGAGTGTAGACCGTTGTAAATACACGGAGCCCGGAGGTTATTAGTTTTTCAATTTTTAACAGAAGTTTATACCTCCATTTAAGTACATTTATAAATAAAAACTGAAAACGATTCGTATGTATTGCGACGTAAACTGAGGGTAATATACTCAGTAATGTAATACTATCAAAATCTGTACTGGCACAACTCTTCGTCGTATGTATATTTAAAAACTGACTCCGTTGCTGATCATAAAAATTTCATTTCAAACAAATTTAAATACAATTTTTTTTATGTCTTGACTACTTAAGTATATTAAAAAGATACATTTTTATTGTTATAAAGCAAATGCTTAAAATAGGCTAGTAATTTTTTTTTTATTTAGTTTGAGCTTTAATAAAAAAATTGCCTTTGCACGCAGGATAAATAATATTGAATGCAAAAATAGGTATTTAATTTTAAATCATCTTTAAATAATCGTGTATATTCTAGTGCTTTTAATAAAGTATTTTTTTCAAATCTATTGCGTTATATTTTTCAACTATTCATATTTAGAGTAATATTATTTAAAAACGATTTTTTTTTTCAAATGTTCTACTAGGAAATACATTTTACAATATTAGTACCTAAATATAGTTTGGTTTAGTTGTTTTCAAATATTATTTAGAAGTTATGTATCAGCTTCTTAAACGATGTGACACACTCATTGGTTTTCGTTATATTTTTATGCGAAACTTATTCTTGTTTCCATATCAATAGGTTTTATTTTTACAAAAATTTATGGAGAATAGAAAAGGAACGTGATTAAAAAATTTCGATACGTTGAGAATAAGGATTTCATAAAAATCGTTACAACTTCATTTTTTGTAAAATATTCAGAAATAGATTTCGTGTAAAATAAAAGATTTTTGATTTATAAAATACGTTTTTCTTCTATTGTCTTTAAAAAAATATATATACCTACATATTTATTTATTATTAATTTGCTTTATTTACCATGAAATTAAAATAATTTTGTATCACTGACGAAATATTTTTAAATATTTTTCATACATCGTTCAAAAACATTAAAGAATAAACGGAAAAGAAAGATATGAACGGTATGAACAGATAAAGAATAAATAGGTTTCTGAAATTAGAATTAATAATAATATAAAAACAAATTGAGAATTTGTCAGTACATTATTTTTGTGGTAAGAGGATTGATTTCGCCTTGGTATAAGCTGATAGTGGTCGTCGGAAAGTAAAAGGATAAAGTAAGCGGGCAGCTCCCTCTATTCAGTAAACTGTAAAGTGTTCTAAAATGTAATGTCTTACGCCACATAGACGTATGTAGTTATTTATTAATAAACTATAAATATTTCGATTTTTAATCCTGCCATTTGATGTTTGCTCTAAGCGTAATTTAAAAGCTTTTTTATTGAAGCGTTAAGATGAAAAAATAAACTCTCATTTTCATTGTTTTGCTTACACTAATAGCGTATAATTTGCATGTTATGTCCCTAATAAGTAAAAAGAACAAGCTATACTCCACTAATATTGTGACAACCATCTTTGATTGTATCGAGAAAACAAAACCGTTTGAAAAATATAGATTAAGTTCCTACTATAGCGTCTTACAGCTCTGACTTATTAAAAATCAGACTTTGCTCAACCTGTATAACAGATAATTCGTACGTCTAAAGGCTCTCAGCAAGTTAAGTATGAACATTCAGCTTTTCTTTAAATCGATTTCGATTCGAAGGAGATCGAGATCGGAGACTATTTCTAAAGACGGCTTTATTCCTTTCAATATTTATTCGTCTTAAGCACTTCGATTGAAATTAAAATTTCTTTTCGTCTGAGTAAAATTAAAAGTTCAGTAATAGACTTTTTACAGTTTTTTCTCGTGAATGGAAAGTTTGATAGGTTATATGAAGTTTGCAATAAATATGCTACGATTCGTTATATTTATGAAAAAATTAAGATTGCTGATATGTTTGAATTGAAAGACATATTCTGCTCACTTGCACGTTGGAATTACTGTCAGACTTTTTTCTTTTTGTTAAGTGTTCCCACTTTTTAAATCTGTAAATCTCTCTTTTTAAATACCGGATTAATAAAAAGCTACTAATACAGCAATAGATTTTGATGTTACTTGATCACGAGACTTTAAATGAAGTCCCATGAGCATGTTATATTTTAAAAAATACCATCATCAACACGAAATCTTAAATTAAACATTATAAATGTTGTAATTGTTACGAAAATTTATCTTTAACAAAAAAGTTCCGCTGTAAAACCAATTTTTTATGTAACGACGAAACTAGAAACTAGACTTAAAGAAACAAATGAAATGCTTATACTAAGTAGTGTAACACTATCTGCGTGACCAAACTTAAATTAATTGGTGTATTAAAGAATTACAAGAAGTCGTGAAATTTCAGATTTGTATTTCAACGTGCTATAATTTTGCCAATGACCTATTTGAGCTCTTCATTACATAAGCTATTAATGGATATCAAATGGCAAATATTAACAGCCTATTTAAGCATAAAATTAACGTTTACATTAAATAGTGGGATATTTTATATGGAAATTGAGCTAAATGAAATACTACACTAGAATTCCGGCCACAAAATGTATGATCTATATAAAAAAACTTCCACTTGACTTACCCACGAGCCTAGTCGCTAAGATATCTGTCGCGTTCAACATGAGTTCATAAAGCAAATTCCTTTCAAGTCCCTCCCTAAATATACCACAGAAAAAAGTAAAACATGAACCCAGAACACTAAATATTTATCATGGCTAAACAGGTCAGTAGTATTCAAAGGTTGTAAAGTGAATTCTATCGGAATAACGTTGAGTTCAAACGGTTAGGTAACATCAGCAAGTCATTTTTCCCGGGGAACCGGTGCACAGTGCATCGGTCTTTAAAGGGGTCGCCATCGATCGATCGCCCACTGAGCTCTAGATACACTGGCGCCACTATATATTAGCACATATATTTTATGTCCACTCAAAAACAAGCTCTAATTTCATTTGTAATTCATTAATTTCCAACGTGGCTATATATATTCTCGATCAATCGTAATGAATGTCAAGGGTTGTAACCTTTTAAATCCGATCAAAGGGATTATATAAATAGGTTTTTGAAACGTGACACGACACCTTAACGAGATTGATATCGTTATTTGTATATTAAATGTTTCCAGACTTGGTAAAGTTGTTTTAGGATTTTACTTTTAATGATTAGGCGGAACCAATTACACTTCGAAGGTCGGTTTACTATCGAGATTAAATTGGCAGAGGGGTGGGAGTGCCTCAAATGGAACTGTTTTAACACGCCCCTTCATAAGAATTTGTTACATACATTGCATACGTTTTCATCAAATTAATCTATTGTACATTTCCAATGAATTTTACTTCAGTAATATAATTATTTTCAGGTGTAACATTTATGATGTTTCAAATATTATGTAATTGTTATTATTACGTAAGATGCGAAGTTTTTTATTGTGCGTAATTTTCATATAGATTCTCGTAGTATTACTAGATTTTTCGTACAACTAATTTCATCTAAACTCAACTATCATAGATTAAAATACCTTATTCAATTGAGTTAACTTAAAAATAGGTAGTTTTGTAAAAATTACAAGACTCGAAAAAAAATGTTATTATTTTGAAGTCACAAAAAAGATCTCAATAAAACATAACGATAGAGAATAATTTGAACTGAAGTTGCCTATTACTCCACTTCCCCAATGTTGGAGTTGTCGATGGCACTTACAAAGTTATTAAGGGTGAAGCTTTTTCCCTGTTAGAACATAACAGCTGTCTTCATAACGAATTTAATAAATAAAACTGAGTACTTGTTTAAAATAATTGACATCATTATTTTACGATCAGAGTTGTATACTCGGTTAAAGAATCATGTAGGTTACTTCTCTATACTTATCACCTATTACATATTATAAAACACTCTGAGTAATAATCAGAATGTAAGGATAAGGATGAGAATAACAATCCTTCGTACATTTTTCTCACGACCAACAAGAACTGAGTTATTGATTGCACAGGACTGCTAGATGTTACATAACACGTCGCGCCCTACGGTTGCAGACTACTGTGACCTAGTTTGTGAAGTCTTGCCTGTAGTCTCATCTATACACAACACGCTTTATTAAACGAAATCAACAAACGAAATAACTAAGGGAAGAAACTACTTTTAGTATAACCTGAAGTACGTCATCGTACGTCGATGTTGGTACTCGCAGTACAAACGAGTTCTCGCATCAGCCTAATTGAATATTCGGAGACACTCTGTCTCATCACGATGGTATCATGTTACGTAAGAGGGTAGCATAATGGGACATCTATAGGATTAATGTAAGACTCGATGTTTCTTCTCTTCGCGTTACTCGAACATTAATATCAAATTTATTATTTTGTAATTGTATTTGAAATGTCTTTTGGTCCTGCTTAATTTTTGTATAATTAAGTATGAGTGAAGGCATCCCTAATATTCTCTGCGTTGAACATTGTTTAAATTTATTAAAGAAATAATTCTCGCTTTATACATAATAATGTGTAAATTAAAAAATATTTATTACGAATATTGACGTAAATAGAAATTCTGGTATTATTATTGTTTTAGCTGGCATTAAATATTCTGTACAGTTCGGCCGAGGATCCTACCAATAAAAGACAATTTTTATCACCATAAGAATTTTCCTTGAAATAAAGAAGTTTTAGGACTAGTTCAGTATTCATGTCTTTTGTATAATGATGGAGCTCATTATGCAAAACCAGGTCACCCTTTTTGTCTACCATAGGGTTAGGGGAAACTAGAAATATATATGAAATAGAAACGTACGAGCTTAGGTCAAACAAATAAAAGCTTAGCAAAACCATAATGTCCCAAAAAATATGTACTCACAAGAAATGATTTCATGAATGTTGTCTTTTAAGTTGATTTATTCCGAGCCAAAAGGATTTTCAGTCTTGAATAACGTAGCAAAGTTATCCAATATAATATGAAAATGATGGCTATTATGAATAATAAAATTCAACATTTCTGCGGTTGGTATCGTCGTTCGTGCCTGACGATGGCCTTAAAACTATTTATGTACGGACATAAATAAAATATTTTTGCTTGATCGATACTCTGATGGCTTTAGAAGTGGTAGCTTTCATACATTGAACATTTTAAAGTCGGTTTCTTATATTAAAAGTTTTATAGTTTATGTGAAGTTTTCATTCCTTTGTTCGTTTTGTTCACGATGTAATTATGTAACAGAATTGTCATTATAAGGATGAACTTATTAACATAGTTTCCTTTCAACTTAATCTGTGAGTGCAGAACAGTTATATCTAGATTTATCTGCATTATGTAAGTTTAATACATTCAGATTGCCTTTGAGCCATTGTTGCATTCATTGCTGGCGTCAGCTTCCTCTGCTTTTTGATGTTCAGTTAGTTCGTTTGTAAATTGCCTCGTTGTTGAAGTCACAATATTGCATCTCTTATTTCATTAATTTATAACAATAACAATGAATTTCAATATTTGTCCCGAGTATGTGGATAGTCTAGGATTGTTGTTTACTTTTTTGGAAATGAAGAATATTAAAATAATTTTTTTGTTATTAAATAAAGGGTAATTCATTTCGGTCGTCTGCTGTAAGCGCTAGGTAATTTGGTGAGAAATAATGACAGTTAACTGTTCCTTTCCTCTGAGTCACGTCTCACTTAGACCAAATAAACTCAATGAGGTCCAAAGGCCAAAATTAATTCCGGATATAACTGCAACAAATCTTTTAAAATAGAGTCGTACTAATATGAAATAACAAGAAAAAAATATTGATATATTCTTAACATTAAAAAAGGCACTTCTTTTACCATATGTAGAAAATTTTAATTGAATTAGATTAAAAGAAATATTATATAAGGTATATCTTTACATTACAAAACTTAATAAACCATATTGTTTGTAGTCGTTTCATTTGTACGGTATCTCCGTATGTACTAATTGCATTTCATAAGGAATGTTAATTAAAAATGTATGAAAAGGCAGCGCTTCCATTAAGACTGTCCTTTTGTATGTATGTTCAGGCAGGGTGGGTTCAGTTTTCAGTTTTAATAAGAATCTTTATATGACAAGATTAGATTGCTTATGTATGCAATGTTATTTAGTTCAACTGATATATTATATACATATGTATGTAAATATGGAATCAAATTTTTACGAAATTATTCATATTGTCATTCACTATAGCAATCTCAGTTTGGGATTATGAAATAGTTAGTTGTATAAAGATTTATTATCATGTATTCAGAATTGTATTTTATGTGATACAGCATCGAGAATTGAAATCTTAAGAAGCTTGCTTTCAACTTACTAGAAAATCGAATGGATTTGTCATGTCTCAAGTCTCCGTCGATCCTATATCCCTAAGTGTATTATTAAGTGTTCTGAAATTGCATGTCTGATCTTAAGATGAGTCTTGGTACAGTTATAGGTTGCTGAAAAGTAACCCTTAAGTAGCTAAGCCGCCAAAGTACATGCCAAATGGCTCGCTGTAGCATCATCATTACATCAAACGCTTACAACTTTGCCATACTATAAATCTCGATGATATATAAATATTTCCTCGTTTAATATTAGTCAGGGACATAACTTTTGGTAGAAGTCGTAACGAAATTTTGTAATTTTGCGCTATTTGTATTTTTCTAACTGGTGTTATAAAACAATAAAATGACATCTTTTCTTTATTAAGATTCATTTACAAAACGTCTCATGATTATAAGGCACGCCCTCACCCTCAGCCAAGTGTATTGAAACAAAAAGTTAAACTAGTTATTTAGATACTTTTTATTATAATATTTGCATTCTTTATATTCAGATGAAGTCGAAATTAATAGTGTCTTAAATACGGCTTAGGCTAAAAGAATCATGATGATTCTACGATTTTATGCGATTAGAGTAACAGAGGCCCTTGCTATTTACACAGCTGAAAACGATGTTTATTAGTATGTACATATATTCACAATTTATATTATTATTAGTGTTGAATAAATATATATAAATACTGTGACAGAAACTTGTAATAAATAAACAAATTACTTATGATCGGTCTTTCAAATCTAAAATATAAAGCAAAGACTTCAGATGACAATGATGTCAGTGAACTGATATTATTTAACGGACGTCAAGGAGTATGCTCCGGTGTGTTCCAGTATGGAAGAATATGTTATTCGCTAGAAATGATTGTTGGACAACGGCCATATATATAATGCTCTAAGTCTTTGATACTTCAAATGACTCAAATCAGATGTTAATATTGCTAAATGCAAGGTCCATACTGAATTGATACATCTGTATTATAAGCTAAATCGTGATATTGGCTTTGTGAAAATTTAATAGAAATACAGTGCCATTAATGTACATCTATCTTCACTAGATATATTCCCACGAGTGTAAAGTTATATCCTCAGAATATGATCAGTACGTTTGCGACAGTCCGCTATTTCATAATTGAATTATATCGAGCATGGAAATTCTCGCGTGCATTTAACTAGACCCATCCCATGATTAGATTCACATAAAACGGCCTGGGATTTGTTTAGCGACGAAACGACCCCGTCCTAGATAAAATATCTACTACATTATCCAAAGGCTGCGAATCCATTGCAAAACTTTGCTGTTATTATAAAATTAAAAATATATTTATCGCAATAATATTTTATCACAAGATTTGTGGAATTTTATATACTATCCATGAGCCAAGAATAGACTTGACAGATTTATAGACTTTGCCAAAATACTTTGAGATCTAGTTGAATAAAGTGCCGTGAACGGGTATGCCAAATTTTTAAATGGACTTAAAATGGTAATACAAAAAGGTTCTTTCGCTTTAAAAAAACATGATCAATTGTTATTCTTTTACTTTACGTTGTATTGTTCTGTTTGCTTTATGAGACCTAATTAATTTACTTTGTTTAATTAAATTGTTACACATTAAAACTAAAGCAAATACTTCGAAAGCTTTATAATAAGAGTCTATATTTATTATATAACAAATGTTAGATTTTGTTGTGGTTAAAGCGTCTATACTCTATTTTTAAAGTTGCTTGCTTCTAGTACATTGTAATTTGTAAGGGAAACAAAGCTGGACGTTTAAAGGAATACAGTTTGAAAACTAATTTACATTCCAGATTTGTAACATCTGCAGCTAGTTTTGTTCTATCTTTTTCTATGTACTTTAATCAATTGCAAGAGGAGCGTTCAACTTTACCCTAGTTAATTTCGTACATTGCGACTGCGCTCTACAAACATTTCGTTATTTTTCCTATACCAGAACCCAAGTCTTGATACTAATAAACTTAAACCTTAGGCAATTCAAACCTTAGTGTAGAAAGAAACGTTTGCACTACATAAGATGGGATGCCATAAAGTTAAACTAAAAAAAAAATTGATTCATAGTACCGATGTTTTTTCTTTAAATGCTTATTGCTAAGTAACAGAAGCTTTTTAATGTATTTCGGTTTTATTAACTTTTGTGTTATATGCTGAAGGCTGATTGGTTTCATCCTTCAAAGTATTATGTAACCACAATTCGTCCTCTGTTCGAGCGGTCAGAGTTTTCTTTGTCCACAAACTGGCTTAAACCAACTAATATCTTGTATTTATTATTTGCTTACGGTCACTTGATCACGTGATTTAGACATGTTATATTTTTATGTTTCGCCTACTAGAGACGTGTGCAGTTTAAAATATTTCTAGGAACTATAATTCTTATCTGACGGTTTATATATTCACATAAACTTCCTTCGATTTCACCTTCAGTCATGTTAAAAGTGAGTGAATCAACATACCCGGCTTAGTAACGGCCCCGACGTCTAAAACTGTTTATATTACATTATATTTGGTGTTCACTATAATAATTTCATTGACTGAAATACTTCCAAACACTTCAGCAGTTTGCGACTATGCAGCTATACACGTAAATTCCTATAAGTTATGTAATATTGTTCGAAATGCAACGTTACATAAACCTATAATTGAGTCGTATAGTAAAATATACAAAAACTGAGTATAAAAAAAAAATCAAATACAGTACACGTAATAGGTAGTACAATATACGACTGAGCATGAAAATTAAATGAAAGCTAAATGTGAGTAGACAGGTTGGGCGCCAGTCTTGGCCGGATTTAATATCGGAAATCGAAATATCTCTAAGCCGTACTAGCGGACGGTCGACCTCAGGCATTACGTCGATAATTCCTATTTCTATAAGTCCGTAGGGCTAGTAGTCTTCTACGCTTCATTCTATTCATCACTCATAGTGCTATTGAACGGTAAGTTAATTTATAAAACTAGTTTTATCTATCCAATCGTCGAAAGTGCTTTAATATTCTATATTCATTTTAAATAGGTAGTTCATATGTTTATACGATAAATATTGTTTAATAATTATAACACAAGAGGTTATCTAAAATATAACTGACTATATAGAGTCTTTCCTTGGCTTTGGTTATCATAATTATTTTCCGGTCTCCCATCTTTATGCTAAATATCACATAATTTCATCGTAATTCTTTAAACCTCCTGATGTTAGTAGACGCAACACAGTAAAATAATATTATTTCATTGATATAAGGAAAAAAAATAAGACGTGA
Organism: Danaus gilippus; assembly: GCA_018231785.1. Classification (NCBI taxonomy): domain Eukaryota; kingdom Metazoa; phylum Arthropoda; class Insecta; order Lepidoptera; family Nymphalidae; genus Danaus; species Danaus gilippus. The sequence continues at coordinate 13,722 of DVQO01000083.1, forward strand.
AATTTCATTGAATGTGGTGGAAAAATACTCACCTTTTATATCCATTATTATCCAGACAAAACCGGATTCGGTATTCCAATATTATGGACAAGAGAAAATCCTTTACAAAGATTATAATACGTCAGCGGCTCTTGCTAATAGAATTTAAGTTAATTTTTGTAGTGATAGTTTATACATCGTTTTCATTGTTAAATTTTAAAACGTTAGAGTTAAAATTGTGAGGTTAAAGGGCACATTTTATTTTTCCAAAATATTTTGTTGATTACACAGATGCATTTTATAAAATATGACCCACATAATTGTCATTGTAAAATATATATCTTCTAGTTTATGTATACCAAACTATAGAGTGTTTTAGTATATAACCATTTTATATAAAGTACCTCTTAGTTCCTTATAAATACCGTTGGATAAAAAGCTTGAACATCTGAATATTGGCGAGAAAAAATGTATTTGATATAACTTCACGGAGAGTATTTTCTAAATATCTCATTTAAATGCAAATTTATATTCTTGAATATCACAGTTGTAAACTATTTGTACATCACGTTTTTGTGTTAGTTTTAAAATAAAAAATTATATTTTCAAAACAGCCTGGACATTGTAAATATAGTTGTAATTATTCTACAAATACTTACGAAGTTAACTGGTCTTATTTATTAAGCAATATATTAAATCTACCTTAATATAATTAACGTAAATAAAGTTCTTAATTTTCTTGATAAATTTTGCACTAATTGAGTTAGCTGAAACTAGTTGTTAAGTGCAAAGAGCTCGTTTGAATAAAACACACTCGAGAGTTTAAGAGGCTCAATGGTTAACTAATTAATGAACTTTACGGCACGAAACGAAATTTTTAACAAGAAAATACAACACACAACTAGAGAGGCTTTTAAAACAATTATCGTTACACGAATATTGTTGGGTTGTGATTTCGATCTAAGGGTGGGTTTCTGGAAATAGAAGTGTTACCTAAGAAGAGGCCATATATTATATCGCTTAATATGGGTTTGATTATTTTGTAATAACTGTTAATACAATGGTACAATTAATTTTGATAGCTGTATATGTTGGGGCTTGGTGTGTGTGAGGGAGATAGTCGAAGCGGCGCGCGCCGACTCGACTTATTGATCGCGGCCGGCGCCCGGGGTGACCCAAATAGAGCCTCCTTTGCCACCCACCCCACACCCAGGACGAATTTTCATATCAGCCGGTTTTCAACCAAGCAATGGCCCGCTCGCCGGGCTCTGATACTTATGCCTTACATAATACATTGTTTAATATAATCACTTGTTTAATTTGATAAAATTGCTGTCTACACTGTAAATATTTTAATACTCCGAATATGTATTGAATTCTAACAAACTTTATATATAACATTGTGATGTTAAAACCAAATGATCCAGGTTTTTATTTAATACTAGTAATTTTTGTTTTGTTTGAGAAAAATTTCTAAAATTATATATTTATGAGCCACGTAAATATTGCAGTTTTACACTCATATAACCTTCATACTGTCTAAAACTGAAACACGCCAAACACTTTGATATTTATTAAATATTTAATTCTTTTAGTATAATAATACTTTAAAGTTTAATCGATTACCGATCATAAATATCAAAGTTCAGGGGGTAAGTTATAACTGACCTATGGGAAATAGCTCTTCGGTGCATGCGTGGTTTATAGTATTCTAATAAGTGACATGCAATAATATCGATTTGTAGATTTCCAACGAATGTAGCAACACGATATAGTAAAAATATATTACAAGATACATAGATAATACATAGAAATAATATATAATGCGATGATAATTTTGTACGTCACAATAGATCCACTGGGTGGACGAATGCTAGATATCCTTTTGTTTAACATTCCGTAGTCCCTGAGAGTCGTTCGAATGGAAATTCTCATGGAAGTATGCTTCTGTAGGATTCAACTATACGTTTTGTCGTATTTTGTGTTTCACAAAGAGAAGCAACAACTTACATAATCGTAGTTTTCTAAAACATTGACTTTAAAAATAATATGCTAGCAACACCTCAGTTTAAACAATGAGTAGATAGGAAAATAACCAATAACTAAAAATATACTACAATCAGGTTTATCTCCAATCTCTCCTCGAATCCCTGGCATCTATCAGCTGAATATATCGGAAAAATCCGAAGATTTGTACTTGTATACTATCGCTCCTTTTATCCGATAATGGGGGGGTTGTCAAAACGGAAGGTCAAGTGCTCTGTAAATGTCTCTGGCCTATCTTATGCCGTACCTAAATCATGTCCTAAAATACAAGGATAAATATTGATGAGAGAAAATAATTTTCACAGTTTCTTTTTTACTTAAATAAAGTTGTTTAAGAAGACGAATGAGAAACATATGTTATGTATCTAAAACATATCTTTGTATGTATATAGCACTCGCGTTATATTGATATTCGATTAGTTGCTGAATATGTTTATTGATGTACCTGTACGAGGGAACGTCGTCATATGCCGGAAATTAATAACTCACAGGTGGCGCCCCCTCGCTATGAAATTGAACTACATTTGTAACTGTAAATTCAAAGCTGTTGTATGTAATTTATATCTCAACGACTTGAATTTTAAAACAGCTCATTTTGTTAAATTTTTGATTGCTTCGCAAAATTAGATTACATTTTTAGTAAGGGTAGATTACAATATTAATAATTTTGATGTACGAAATAATGCAATTTTAGTTTTTCTTTTAAAATGAACTAATAATAAGTAAAAGTGCATTTTTAGTTCATTAATTCAGTATATATTTATTTCAAAATCTTCCAATATAAATATGTGGATTACAATATCTACAATACGAAAATATTCAAGCCGGCAAACATAAAGTATAAAACATTATAAGAAACAGAAATCTTTTTGAAATATGTTCAACTGGAATTACATAATTCGTAATGTTTATTTGTACTAAGGGAGGCGAGTACAATGAAATTGTCTTAAAATCGTAGATGATATTAATCTGATAAGGAATGCGTGACCCTAAGGTGGTTGTCAACGTGGCTGTTGTGGAAGGTTACGAGAGAGGGCGGACGGGGCCGATGGTAGGTGGTCGGTGGTCGGTGGTAGGCGCTCGCTGGTCGGTGGTGCGCCGAGGTGCGCGCGCAGCGAGTTGCGCGCGGCGGTGCCGGTGGCGGCGCTGGCGTCGTGACGCAGTGTGACGTCAGCGCGCCGTCGGCTCGATACGAGCCAGCCCAATCCTCAGTCGCCGCCCGAAACTGGCCGCCGAAAGACGCGCCCTACGCGCCTCCTCCACCCGTGCACTTCTCTCATACCGGGTTTTAGTTTCGCACCATAATGACATAGTCCCAGTGCCGTGCGACGAGACAACGTGAAAGCGCACATTTTAGTTTTTCTTTGACGAAGAAGCCGTAACGGTCTCCGTTGTTCCAGAACTAGCGACGATCAACTTCATTCAGTCGAGGATCGCGGTTGAGATCGGAGGCGGTCTGCTCTTTTTTAATCCGCCTTTTGAATAAAGACTTGCGAAAATGGGCGAGGTGAGTGCAGTGCGCTTACAGTAGTGTTTTTGAGCATTTCATATAGCCAGCCTACTTACGGCGCAGTGCTTGATATAAGATGTGAGTGCATGTAGCTGATGGTGAGTGTGGAACGGTTACGCGATCCATCATCATCAGTTTTGCCTGTTAAGTGTTCTTTCAGGCGTTTTCAGCTCACGTTTTAACCGGATCATCATTTGCACGACTCGATCACCTTTGTTCTGTTCCATTGCAAGTAATGTTTAAGTCTATAGGAGTATTAGAATAGGTTTCATAGTAATCACTTCAATTACAATATCGCATAGTAGTATATAATATTTGGGCCTGTTACTTTTTTCTTTGTTTTTAGTACTTTTTCTAGAAGTATATAATGTTCACATATTTCAATGTGGCAAACCATTAGTAGCGTAGCTGTATTCTAATACATATATTTATCAAAGGAAATAGCCAAATAATATAAAGGGAATAATATGTTGGAAACAGCGGCTGGCGAGTTGCGTAACATCTCCGATCGATTTGCGGGCCGAGCACCGACGACGAACGATACTTCTTTGTGGTCTTATCGCATTTTACAAATAGATCAAATTTGATATATTATTTCATTCCAAAATCAAACTGAAACAAAGAAGCTCAATTTGGTAAAAATATTTTATTTTAATTAAAAAAAATTACCGACTGAGCATGCGCTGTAACTTGGTCGATTCTAAGTTAAAATTGTACCATAGATTTGCTCTGAATATCAGTTTAGTTTCAAAAAATATTTTTTTATTTAAGAATTAGTCTTCTATGCAGTTAATATTCTTCGAGTTATTGGTTCGGTACTAACAGAGGACATCCAGAAGTTTCGATCCCCGTGAGTCATTGGCACAGCTCGTAAGGTGTCCTGTAGGAAATTGTTAAACAGGTTGTCGCTGGAGGCGGCCGCTTTCGGACACGAGAACTACATATAAGAGCGGAGGTTTATTAGAAAATTGGCTTGTCATTATGTCATTTAAATCGCATAGAGTACCGTCGCTCTATTCGAGTATTTCCTTTATCCTTTATGACGATAGCACGCACCGTACAATTAGGCTAGACATGGTCCTTGAAGTTCAATGTTCACTAAATAATAGTAAAAATAATGATCCGCTATATTTAAAAATGGGTAAAATTTTATTTATTAATTACAATTTGATGTGAAAACTGGATACCATAATACTAAGTCTTGTTCTTTATGAACCACTATCGGTAATTTATGTTCAGGACGTAAGATTCTCAAATTACTTGGTACAATAGAAACATCGAAAGCAAACGTTATCTTAATTGATATGTCACAAGATGGCATTGTTTGCTGATTATTTACAGAAGTGCATGTATTAGATTTAGCACGAAGACGTGAGGTAAAAAGTAATATTTCTTTCATATTAAAATCCTCATAAAAATCTATTTTTATATAAAAATTCGTGATTAACTTTTGACATCTTTATTTTTTTTAATCCTCTAAAGTTTCAATTATATATTTGAGATTACTTGAATGACCTCCACGATAAAAAAATATTGTTTGCAAATAAAATAAACTCAAAATACATTGACCCTTTGTCATTTAAACAATTTTTAACACTGGTTATCTTTTTATTCTTATCGTTTTTTTATGAGAGTAATTAAGCCAAATTAATTAAACGTTACTGTATATTAAAAATTACATTATACATATGATGTAAATGTTTTTAAAACAATAAAGCAATATCTCAATTCAGTTCAATAACAGTCTTAACACGTGAACGAGAAACATATCGTAAAGTTTTGTAATCATAACATAAACAGATTTTTCAATAAAAATTGTCTATAATTCAAAATGACGCACGCATCCGACATCAACACAGACACGTGAATGTCTTGAGTCTTCTAATATTGTTTTGGCAGAGACGCGATATATCTGCATGCCCGAAATCGCGCTGGCGACTTGGTAAAAATAATAAACTCATTCACATGCTATTAAAATACTATGATAGTAACAACAAATTTTCGGTAAAAACCGGTTCTATGACCATGGCCGTGAATTATCGAATGATGACATTTGCTGGCTATTGATCTCATTTATCGCTATTTTACGATAGAGTATAGAACGAAACTATGTGACCTATATTTCGTAATGCTACTTTTCTACATAAAAAAAATCATATAATCTTGCAGAAGCTTCGATGTCGTCACACCCTTCTACCTAAAATAATGTGTTAAGAGAACAAAATAATTCACATCGGAACCGGATTCTATTCTTCATGATATATTCCGGTTGAACCTTTGCAGAGATTATAGAATGCGGTCGTCGCGAGCCCGGGGGTGGCAACCTTGTCTTTCAGCTATTTATGTCGAGGGTAGCGGGGGTTGGGCCGCACTGCGCAAGCGTTTTGCGTTCTGCTTATGTAACGAATGGAGAACGCCTTCCATATACATTTTCAACGGATTTATATTTATTACACATCCAATCGTATTAAGAGCACACAGCTTGAGTAGTGTTCCCGTTCGACATTGTTTACATAAATGGGCTCTATTTTATATTCTTCGTTGTAATAAATTCAAATTTATTAGTTTTCTGAATTAATAGTTTCCACTGCTGTTGTACTCAAAGTCCTCTGCGTTTTCCGTAGTCTATTTAAACTTTATGCGTCCAATTATTTATAGTTCCTGTTCTGAGTGTAACCTTCATGGGAATTCAGGGCGCGGTTTAATGAGGTCCGCTATGAAAACGGTCATCAATTATCGACGGCGACCGACGGCTTGTTTACGACAACGCGGACGCATTTAGTTTATGTGACATTATGGCGAGCTTTGAACACAACAGTGGAATAAGTGCCCATAATTAAATATTCCAGGCGCGGTATTGTTAAAACTAGATCATAAGTCGTCGTAGTAACTTGGCAAGGGTATCAGGAGTGGGTGACGGCTTATACAAAACGGAAAATACAATTTGGACTTAAATGAGTGCGCATGTGTGGCAGAGCAGTGACGGTTGTGTGCACACCATATTGTGCCAGTCGGTTTCGCACACGCAACTTGTTCAGATCATTTGAGTGCCATTGAATCGGTGATCCCCAACAGGACTATACAGTTCGTCAAGGTTACACCTCAAGCACACAATCTGTTGCCGAGCCAAGCTCACAATACAGCTTGCCCTTTGTGTTCACAATGGTTACCGAAGTACGATTATTGTGTGGTTAAAATGTATAATTTGATTTTTCATAAGCCATTCTAATATTTTAGATTACTTTGATTTTTACTTATCCGCAATCATTCCTGTATTCATTTTTTTGGTTTTGTTCTTGTGTGCCCACTTCAGTCAGTTTTAGTTTGTATGTTTTTAAATAATAAGCACCTAAATTCATTAACACTTGGTGTTCATCATGCCAGCTAGTTACAGTGCATGACGCCCAGGCCTTGTAGAATGTGTCTAGCTCCTAGTTATGTTTGCAGCATGGGCGCACCGACTCGTACCGCGTCGCAACCATCGGCCCCTTAAAGGATGATAATAGAACCGCTGATGGACAGTACAAGGTTTTTAATTTGCATTTTCATCTCATTTTTTTTTTATTTTACAATGTCACATTTTCCTTTTGTTTAGCATGTATTGTGTCATCATGGCATACATCATTTTAATATAGTTTCTTTATTGTTTAGTGATTACGCTACTCGTACATATTAATTCGTACGTACAAGGAAAACTTTTGTATAAATTATAATAAAAATGTCTCTGCAACGATTTCATTATATTATTATTAATATTTCTTTTTATACACAACAGACCCGCCGGAAACCCCCTGCGAAGAAACGGAAAGCGGGAGACTTAGATGATCTTAAACAGGAATTAGATATCGATTACCACAAAGTAACGCCAGAGGAACTCTACCAAAGATTTCAAACGCACCCCGAAAATGTAAGATGAATATAAACATGTTATTTAACAGATTAATTACCGCTTTAAACTAAAAGTATATAAAACTTCTTTTTTCATCAGGGACTTAGTCACGCAAAAGCGAAAGAAAACCTTGAACGAGATGGCCCAAATGCACTCACACCTCCAAAACAGACACCTGAATGGGTTAAGTTTTGTAAAAATCTCTTCGGTGGTTTTGCGTTATTACTGTGGATTGGTGCTATTCTATGCTTTATTGCCTATGGTATTGTGGTAAGTTGTAGGCTTTTAATAACTTACGGTCATCTATTATACATTTTTGAATATATTACAATAATCTCATAAAACTCCAGGCGAGTACTGTTGAAGAACCCTCGGATGACAACTTGTATCTCGGAATCGTATTGGCGGCTGTCGTTATCGTGACTGGAATCTTCTCTTACTACCAAGAAAGCAAGTCTTCCAAGATCATGGAATCCTTCAAGAACATGGTACCTCAATTCGCTACCGTCATCCGTGAAGGAGAAAAGTTAACGCTTCGTGCTGAGGATCTGGTGCTTGGAGACGTTGTTGAGGTCTGTTATACCATCTAAATATAAAAAGTAAACTTCCAATACAAGGCCTAAATATCTAATTGGTTGTAACATTAAAGGTGAAATTCGGCGATCGTATCCCTGCTGATATCAGGATCATCGAGGCTCGTGGATTCAAAGTGGACAACTCAAGTTTAACTGGCGAATCGGAACCTCAGTCCCGTGGACCCGAATTTACAAATGAAAATCCTCTGGAAACTAAGAACTTGGCATTCTTCTCCACCAATGCCGTTGAAGGAACTGCTAAAGGAATCGTTATCTGCTGTGGTGACAACACGGTAAAAATTAACAGATAGTTAATTTGAATTGTTTAATTACTTAACGAAGTTTTAAACTCTGATAATTGACAGGTGATGGGTCGTATTGCTGGTCTGGCCTCTGGTTTGGATACTGGTGAGACCCCCATTGCTAAGGAAATCCACCACTTCATCCACTTGATCACCGGCGTGGCTGTCTTTCTCGGAGTTACTTTCTTCATCATTGCCTTCATCCTTGGCTACCACTGGCTCGATGCCGTCATTTTCCTTATTGGTAAGTACAATTGACAAAAAGCTTTCAGGACTTGATCCATTGTGGGTTCTTTTGGTCCTTAATATCATAACACCGCTTCCTTTTTTCAGGTATCATTGTAGCCAACGTACCCGAAGGTTTACTCGCAACCGTAACTGTATGTTTGACCCTGACTGCCAAGCGCATGGCCTCCAAAAACTGTCTCGTGAAGAACTTGGAAGCTGTAGAGACTCTTGGATCTACATCTACCATCTGCTCAGACAAGACCGGAACCTTAACCCAGAACAGGATGACAGTTGCTCATATGTGGTTCGACAACCAGATCATTGAAGCCGATACTACTGAGGATCAATCTGGAGTACAATATGGTAATTGGAAATTATACACTTAACATAAGTTAACACAACTCTCGCTAATAGCGTTTATCTGGCCCGTTTAAAAATTCTTAAAAAAGACTTAGATTATGTGGATTATTTTACTGGGTTTAAAATAAATTGTAGTTAACTTTAAAATTTATTTAACATTGGATGCATGACTTTAAATTACTTTCTATTATCAGACCGCACTAGCCCCGGATTCAAGGCCCTCGCCAAGATCGCAAGTCTCTGCAATCGCGCCGAATTTAAAGGTGGTCAGGACGGTGTACCTATTCTGAAGAAGGAAGTAGCCGGCGATGCCTCTGAAGCTGCCCTGCTTAAATGTATGGAACTGGCCCTCGGGGATGTCCTATCTATCAGAAAGAGGAACAAGAAAGTATGCGAGATCCCATTCAACTCTACCAACAAGTACCAAGTGTCTGTTCACGAAAGCGATGATCCCAGCGACCCACGTCACCTGCTAGTCATGAAGGGAGCTCCCGAGAGGATCTTGGAACGCTGCAGCACTATTTTCATTGGTGGCAAGGAAAAGGTATTATAAATAAATATACATAATATTAATAATTAGATACTAAAGTGTTGAATTATACTATGAATTTTTCTGATTATTAACAGGTCTTGGATGAGGAAATGAAGGAAGCTTTCAACAATGCCTACTTGGAGCTCGGTGGACTTGGTGAACGTGTACTCGGTTTCTGCGACCTTCAATTGCCCTCTGACAAGTACCCCATTGGCTACAAGTTCAACACTGACGACCCCAACTTCCCACTCGATAACTTGCGTTTCGTTGGCCTCATGAGTATGATTGACCCTCCTCGCGCTGCCGTACCTGATGCCGTCGCCAAATGCCGATCCGCTGGTATCAAGGTAAGGTTTAACTTATTTTGTTTAATAACTGTCGATTATTATATAAAACTAATTACATCATAAATTTATTTCCTCCCAGGTCATTATGGTTACTGGAGATCACCCTATCACTGCCAAGGCTATCGCCAAATCTGTAGGAATTATCTCTGAAGGAAACGAAACCGTTGAAGACATCGCTGCCCGTCTGAATATTCCCGTATCTGAAGTCAACCCTCGTGAAGCTAAGGCCGCTGTAGTTCACGGAACTGAACTTAGGGATCTTAACTCGGATCAACTCGACGAAATTCTCAAGTAAGATTGTTTTATAGGACATAACTACGAACTACTTAAATTACTGTAAATGTCACATAGTTAATTTTTTTTAAACAAAAAGAATATAAAAAGGATAGATTCCTTTTTATATTGTTTTTGTTATTCAAGTTATTGTTCAAGTTATTATTCAAGTTTGTCGGTGACAGCAAAGCAAAGAATAGATCAAAGAGTATATATTTTAATCGATAACTGTTATATAAATACACACAACTCAAACGACCTGTGGTACCGATGTAGTCCTTGCAGACCTTTTAGATAATTGTCAAATAAAAAAGATCTATTTCAGACATTATCTCGGTACACTGACTGGAAGCTAAACATGTTTTTGCTAAAGACACACGGTGACAGAAAATATTTTTCACATTTCTTGATAATGTCAACATAACTTCCTCATAGGTTCCACACGGAGATCGTATTCGCCCGCACCTCCCCTCAGCAGAAGCTGATCATCGTAGAAGGTTGCCAACGCCTGGGTGCTATTGTGGCCGTGACGGGTGACGGTGTCAATGACTCGCCAGCTCTCAAGAAGGCTGATATCGGTGTCGCTATGGGTATCGCCGGCTCCGACGTGTCCAAACAAGTAAGAAATCTTACCTAACATGTTGTTTGTTCGCCTTAAAAAACTATCAACATCACATAAAAGTAAAGGAGTTCTTCGTCTTTGATCATAAAAATCTTTAGACTTACCTTTTTCCTCATAGAAACTGTTTTAGTTAATTTTCACCAGTGCTTAATGTCAAGTACTGTATCGCGGATTAAAAATAATGGTTATTAATTAAATTTCCCTCTAATGTTGTATCGCAATAAATGTCTTTAATTCCCAGGCTGCTGACATGATCCTGTTGGACGATAACTTCGCGTCTATCGTCACCGGAGTCGAGGAGGGTCGTCTCATCTTCGACAACCTCAAGAAATCTATCGCTTACACTCTGACATCGAACATTCCTGAAATTTCTCCCTTCCTTGCGTTTATCCTTTGCGACATTCCTCTGCCACTAGGCACTGTTACCATCCTCTGCATCGATCTCGGAACCGACATGGTAAGTTGGACTTTATACGTTTACATTAATGTGGATTATACTATGTTTAAGGAGTACACTCGCAACTGATACTTAAAGTATGAATATAGAATTTTACTTTGATTGGAACTGAACAAAAATATATAACAAGAATATATTGGAGGTCGAATGGTTTCATTAAAACGGATGAAACAGTTTATCAGAAAGTATTTGAAAATCCAAATAATAATTAAGTCTAAATTAAGAACTTTGTAATTAAATTAATAATATTGTAATTGTTGCGATTGTAATACGACTAATTATTTTATTGAATTGTTTAAGAATATTATAAAAAAGTGAAAACATTGGCATAGAAAATATCTGAGAAAATTGCTGTCTTATATATAGGATTTTTCAGCCGACGACTAAGGAAGATTTAGTTTGTTTAAAGTAACATTGCCATTAGGTGCCCGCTATATCGCTGGCGTACGAGGAGGCGGAATCGGATATTATGAAACGCCCGCCTAGAAACCCATTTAGCGACAAACTTGTCAACGAAAGGTCACTTATTCCTTACACTGTGCCTAACTCCTAACTGGTTTTCAGCTGCGAGCTATAACATGTGTTATTGGAAAAGCGTTCGCTTACGAGAATGTTAGGTTTAACTAAATGGAGTTCCACGCCTTGTTCTGTTGTTCTAATAATGGAGTGATGCTTGGATTCACCTTATAGCGCGACATGTTGGTGTTTCTCTCATTTTCAAATGTTCGAGCTTATATTCCGGTTATATCTTTTTGATCAGATGTTCGATAGCTTACCTTTCCTTTTTTCCTCTTTGTCCTAGATCTGCATTAACATTCCTATATTGTTTGTCACCGTTACTGGTGAGTTATTCCCTTGAAAAGAACCATGAGCTCTTACAAAGAAAGTGATAATATCAAACACCAAACTGTGACGCTGTGTGTATTAAACAGAACTAATTATGTGCTGTCATTAACTGTTTAATATCGGTGTATATAAAATGTCATGTATACGAGAGGTAAATAATACTAGGGATTATATTCTCGAGAATACTAGATTCTGTTCTCCAACGGCGGACACTACACATGACTTTTCCAATCATCATCATCACCAGCCATCATCATCGTCACCCCAAGTTACCACGATCGTTGATGAACACATTCACCGATGTCGGTACAACATCATTCACGAATCATTCGTTCAAGTTTTGTTTTACATCCTCGTGGTGCAGAAGAAGTGTCATGTCATGGTCTATTTTTTGTGTGTTTACGATTTTGTTTTCTACTAGTTTTAAGCATCGCGAGATATTGCAAGCATACTTCCCTGATGAAAGTATTGGTGGCAAAAAAAATGAATAAAAAAATGGAGATAGTTTGAAAGAGGGTTGGTTAGAGGTGATACCAGGGTCGTATGGTTACAAGTGTCTTGTTAATGTTGTGTTGGATGTTGTGGACACGTGGGTGGCGACTTGCGACGCACGCTTGCCGATGGCTCTCATAGCTAGTGTTTGTGTAGGTGCCCGCCATTTCCCTGGCTTACGAGGAGGCCGAATCTGACATAATGAAGCGACAGCCGCGTAATCCTTTCACTGATAAGCTCGTTAACGAGAGGTAAAATACAAGGCGAGAGACAAAGCTCGTACAAATGATTTTATTGTTACGCTATTTGCTTGCTACCACGTGTAAATTAGTCTTCAATATTGGGGTTTGGTTGTTGCCTGCTGTGTGCCGGTGTTATAGTATGTCGATATTGAAGGCGACAATCGCACCGCTCCAGTTTTTCTGCCTTGCGTTTGTCTTTTAACTTATCTGTATTAACTGATCTTCTATTTCCTTTAATGTAGCTTGATGTCTGGAATAATGTGTTTTGTTCTCCGGCTGCTGGCCGATGAAACACATTGTTCCACGTTATGTTTTGTGGTTTTTTCTTGTTATTTATATTTTATTACCGTGAGTTTAAAAGGTAAGTTGATCGTTGTCTTCTGTCTGCCATCTCTGTCTCTCTCGTGCATGTATTTTTCTGAACACCTCAACGTCTTCTTAGTAATTATTTTCACTATTATTTTTATATATTTATTTTTTATTATCATCCTTATCCTTCATGCACACCATAACACAATATATTAGGAAGATATCATTCGGTTTAGAAGTATTATCACTTGTCATGTCACAGCATTTTCGGTATACACTGCGGCTAGGTTGTTTTATATAAGTACATTTACACTTTCCTACATATTTATATACTAGGGCTTATCTGATTCATAAATAGTTTAGTATTTCATATAAGTACTATGACCTATACGGGCGTCATGCTGATGATTTCTCTCACACGCTAGATATTTCTTATTTCCGTAATATCGTTATAACATGTACCTCCTATTAGATGTATTGTATGTGCGTCCGGAGCTAGAGGTAGTGTCGTCGGATATCGGTATAGGTGAACTATGTAAGTTTGGAGTCGGTGTTTGCTGATTGCTTGGTGTTTACGAAGGTACCCGCTATATCATTGGCGTATGAGGCACCAGAGTCAGATATCATGAAGCGGCAGCCTCGAGATCCCTACCGCGACAACCTCGTCAACAGAAGGTCGGCCGCACCCGCCACCATCGCCGTGGCAACGCTTTATAGATACTCATCTGGGTGTTAACACTCTCAATAGCCCCACTATCAAAATTACAGGATGTACAGTACAGGATGCAATTAATAATATCAATGATATCATTATTACTTGTAATCTCGGACTACGAGCGTAAATGTTTCTCTTACCTGGAAGAGTAGTAGATAAATAGTACCAAAATATGCCAGTAACAAAATTTTAATTGTCATAGATCAGAAAATTTTACATTTTCTGGAATATTAAATTCGACTTGTATGTTTTGTAAATTGAATCCTGTACTTTATTAATTGGTTAACTAAACATTTTAATGGTGCGGCTACTTGTTTTTAAACAGTTCCATTTGACATGGATGTGGAAGAGTGATTATGGAGACAGATCCCAACCCTCGATCTAGCACTAAGCAATTACCCCCCCAAACTTAAACTGGCCCAACAAATATATGAGCGACATACAATATACTCGGTGTAATATACACGATCTACTGTTTGTTTCTTTTAGCTTCTTGAGAATGTTTTTAAGAATTCTTTTAGATCCCTTTTTACATAGAGAATAGATGATAAAATAGTATTAATCTTTTAAATCTTCACTCTTCCATATTTTTAAAAATAGATCAGAAGCGACGTAAATGATGTCGATAATTGCACGTTTAGCGAAAAATAGAAGACTTAGAGGTCGTACAAATGTAGGATATAGTGGAATCAACTGTGTGTTAATGTTTAGAATGTAGAAGAACATAGATTTTCTTTAATAGAATATTTATTTTAGTTTATCAAAGGAATGTCTTAGGCGATATGGTGATTACTATTATGATTTTCATCTGTCCATTGATTTCTTTTGTGTTTGTTTAGTCTTTATGGCAGTTTATTAGCACGTCGTTATATCGGTCACAAGCTGGTCAGCTTCAATCGTTCACAATGTACACATTCTGTAACACGCTTTATTTTAATAGTCCCTGCTTCTGCTTAATTTTCTATTTTATGTCGTGCATGTTTTGGTGTACGGTAAGTATCCGTCTATTAATACTGTTCTCTAAATGGTCTAGTAATAATAATATTAATTTTAATATCAAAATATTGTGATTTTACTCCTATTTGTATGTTTTATTACTACACCATACAACGCGCTCATGTATATATTTTAAATAGACGCTTTATATATACATATTTTTGTATTAAGGGTACTAATTTTTTTTGCAATAACTCTGCTTATTATTTTGTCTCAAATAATATTAATGACAGAAGTCCAAGACATTGCATGTATGTGATGATATTTCTAGAGAGATTTAATTTAATTTTATTTAATAGATTTAATTTATAAGACAATAGTTGTACAGAAAAAGAGCTTTAAAATATTCGCTAAAGGTGTCTGATTTTACGAATTTATTATTTTAAAACTCACTCACTTTATTTCTGATAGCATTTTTATAAAAACGTAAAATCAGAGCTAGTTATTCCATGTCATTATCAAAACACTGACTGTAATATTGAATTCGACTATACAGGTTGATTTCCATGGCTTACGGCCAAATCGGAATGATTCAAGCCGCTGCTGGTTTCTTTGTATACTTCGTGATCATGGCTGAAAACGGATTCCTCCCCACGAAACTGTTCGGCATCAGGAAGCAATGGGACTCCAAGGCCATCAACGATCTGCCCGACTCCTATGGACAGGAATGGGTCCGTATACATTCCAATAAAACTATTTCTTTCCGTGTAGCTTCATCTGACTGTAAACCCATTCTCTTCCAGACCTACCGTGACCGCAAGGCTCTCGAGTTCACTTGCCATACGGCTTTCTTCGTTTCCATCGTCGTAGTACAGTGGGCCGACTTGATCATTTGCAAGACTCGCCGCAACTCGATCGTCCACCAGGGCATGCGCAACTGGGCCCTGAACTTCGGTCTCGTGTTTGAGACTGCCCTCGCCGCCTTCTTATCCTACACTCCCGGCATGGACAAGGGTCTGCGGATGTATCCTCTCAAGTATGTATATGTTCCTGCCGTCCAAGTCTTCACGTCTGTTCCTATACTCAATGCGTGTAATGTTCCTCAGGTTCGTGTGGTGGCTGCCCGCCATTCCGTTCATGCTGTCCATCTTCATCTACGATGAGATCCGACGTTTCTACCTCCGCCGTAACCCCGGCGGCTGGCTCGAACAAGAGACTTACTACTAATCTGCACTGACCGCTGTCCACACCGTCGCGTCGTGCAACTCTTAGTTACCGCGTACATTTCATTTGTGTTCTTATATCAGACTGACAGAGGTTGCGGTGCCGTTCAGGTATATGTGTAATCGCTGTCGTGTAAGCTTCTCACCGCTTGTTACCGCATCGCCGCCGAGTGTCCGCCGCGAGCCCGCCGCCCCTCCACCGCCCCTCCGCCGACACAGCGCCGACTGTTCCCGCGAGCGCCCGGCCTCGGTCGCGGATCTTCGTCCTGATATATATTCATGAACTATCTATGTAACATGTATATATGACCAGTGAGAGTTATTATGTATTTGTGATGTTTAATGATGTTAAACATTTTTATTTGTTATAATGTGAATCTCTTTATATAGTATCATGAATCTCAATCGCATCTGTAGTCGGCTGTAGGAGGACGAGCCCGTCTCCCGTAGCGACGGTCCCGCGGCACGCACGCGTCTTTAGATCGCCCTCGGTCATATAACATAGAATGTAATGATATAATTAAATTGTTTTTCACACACTTATATGATAAGTAACAGATATCGTTTAGCGGTAGAGGTCCGTCGCCGCCCGGCCGGCGCCAGCCAGCGCCCGGCGGCCGACGAGAAGCATTTGTTGTAATTAACGGTTAAGAAGCTACGATTGTAATCGTTTAAGTGATCTAGATTAAGTTGAATTTTTCGAGTGAATAATGTTTAGTTGACGATACGAAGTGGTGCGTGGTGTGTGAGAGCTCGATGTGGAGTGCCTGAGTTTTAGTGTATTACTGCTTACTGTTAGGTAGGTAGTTGAAATTTTGAGCCATATTTTCAATCGTAAAGTAGTCAAACGAAGCATACACAGTCGCGAACGCTTAGCGGGCCGGTGCGTCGGCGGTCGTGCCGTCACTCGCGCCGCGCCGCCGCCGCCCGAGCCCCGGCCGGACACTATGCTTTTCTTTTTCTAAAATTAACTGATATTAGTGATTTTCGTGAAATTCATTAAAATAGTCCGCTCATGGTAATGTAAGATTTTATTTCTGAATTAAAAGATAATAAACAAAACGTAGAAATGCGTAATTAGAAATTTTTAAAATTATACAGTTATGATAGAGTCATCTTGTTTTGATCGGCGCTCCGTCCCTCCGTCGACCGGGCCGGGCCGGAGCGGGCCGGCAGTGGACGGTGGGCGGTCCGTGGGCAGGCCGTGAGCAGTCCGCGAGCAGACCGTGGGCGCCGGTCGGAGGGACCGAGCGATCGATGAATTTCAATTTTCGTAACGAAATAACATATAACATATAATAATGGTTACAAAAGTAATAATTATATTACATTATAGCGACTATAAATCTAAATTATATGAAATGTTTATAGATTTAAATGATGTTTGTTTGTTTAGAGTGACCTTCAGTGCTCGTTCCCCGTGAGCGACGTACGTTCCGCAGACAATAGTCTATGTTTGAATTATTTATATGATCTTTGTAAGCTATTCGTTTAACGTACACTGTAGAACTAACTTTGTGTTGCGTTCGACAGTTCTTTACACAGTTTCATTTTATAGTATTACTCTGTTGGCTAGGAATGCTGTAAAAATGTAAGTGTTAATAAAAAAAACATTTTCAAAATATTATTGCGATGTTTCATTCATATTAGATATTTAACATTAAATCGTATTTATGCTGAACCTTGGTCTGATTTACGTCGTGCAGACTTACCTCCACCTTTATTCAATCAATATAAGATTCTCTCCTCTTGTACCAAAAATAAAGGCTAAAAAAATCAATAAAAATATTATTACTATATCTAGGTACCTATGTCACTGCAGGATTTAAACCTCAAAATTCATATATGAAATGTATCACTGAATATCTAGATTTTTTAATAAGTAGAGTTTTTTCTTAAGCATTTTCTTTTTTTTGGGCAATGAAAATTTCAGTTTATAAATAAAATTGTCAAACAAAACTATATGTTGTCAAACATTCTTTAAAATTATCTTTATCTGAATTACTTCATTTAATAAATTTCATTCTCTGTATTGTCCGTTCATAAATTATGATTTTCAAATTTACATCTATTGTGTACTTCCGCAAAACGAAACATAAAAACTGGCTACTTCATTCAGTTAGGTTTCTTACTGGATGCACTTCCACTTAAAACATCATCGAAGAAAGATTACCTATTTATTAAAAAAAATGTCTATATCTATGGCTGTAACCATAAAAACTTAGTATTTTCAATTGGTATCTACACTTAAATTTATGAATAAAGTTATACTTGTTATACCTTACGTTATTTATATTTAAAAAAAAAGGTAATAAAGCTGATACAATAGATTCACAATTCTAATTACGCTACTTAACTATATTTTAAAACGAGATTCCTCTGGTCCTCACTGAAAAATCCAACTAATTCTATTAGTTTTTTTTTTTTGGAAAAGTTACAATCTACTTACATATGTATCTTCAAAATTAATAGAGCTGAGTTATAAAATTTAAAACGTTTACTTAATATGTAGTAAGTATTAGATGAATCTATAAGTAGGCAAAATATTTATTTTAAGAATCGAACATGACTTTTTTCAAAATTAAACAGGCAGAAAAGGGATTTAAAAATAATATAAATACATAATATGTCGTTTCATGTAACTTGTTAATTTATATCAATTATAATCAACGCATAATTTTGTAAACAACTATAACAACTAAGGTTATCTTGTACATTGAATATATTAATGGAAGTTGTAACTACATTTGTGTGTATTTTATTTTCCTTAAGACCTTTTATTGTAATGGTGCTTCACCCAGAACTAAAAAAGCCACACGATATATTTATTTATTTTCTGACAATCAGGTGGGAGCTGCTAACTGTGGTCAGTTACTACAGATCGAACACGGGCTGGGGTAGTGCCACCCTCTTACAGAAGATGGGGTTAAAATGCCTAGTAATGGCTGCATTTCGTTCGTTAAATTAGACAGCCGGTTGCCTTTTCTCATTTCCCACTTTTCCTATACATCGTCCACATTCAAGATCGGCTATGCATCCACAACATTCCTAATGTTGCAAATGTCCATGTGCGACGGTGACTGCCTTCCATCCAGTAGGCCGTCAGCTCGTTTGCCACCTTTCACATTAAATAATATATGTTTTACCACTGATATGTACTAGGTATTATAATACAGTTTCATATTGTTTTTCTTGCTCGTGAGTCGTGACAAAGTTATAATAAAATTGGTTTTCATAATCATCACGCTGGTTACAGAACTAACTTTGTGTTAAATAATTTATTATTATTGTTTATAATTATGAACTGAAAAAGTAGCATGTTGATAAAGAAATGTAAACTGTCGTAAATAATAAGCATAAATTGTTAGGTTGACGATGTAATATTTCGATGAAAAATATCACGAAATAAATTATTATTTGAGGAAATGATCGTGTGTTCCTTCCTATATATTGTTCAAGTTATATTAATCTAATTCTTTCTTATTTATCTACTGTCTGCTTCCCCCAGCTTCGCATCATCACACTGCTGAGCTACGGACGTTTTCCAGTTTGTCTTTTCATTATAAATTTTCCCTCTTTATAGTAATAGCGTGGGTTATTTAATAAAAAGAGGGAAACACTTCATATATATGTAGCGTGACGACTGACAATACTAACTTGGGCTATTAGTATATTTAAAGATTATCGAATTTCTTTCTAATACGTTAATTTTATATACTTTCAATTTAAGTAATTTTAATATCATATATAAAATTTATTCTGATAAATATTGAAATTCATAGTAGTTGTGTATATAATTATTTCATTCGTAACCATTTTTCTTAAATTGGTAAAAACGACATCTAACGGATGATTCTGGTATTTTAAACGCCTCCATTTTACAACGAATATCTAAGGGTACAAAATATATCGTGCTTATCGATACTGCAATAATTGTTGAACCGCTGAGAATAATATGTAAAATAATTATTAAGAAATGATAAATAAGATTTATATTTTGAAAATTATATCTCATGGCGATCAAGCGAGAAAATAGTGGATGTCATTATTTTCTCGTCTGTTTTTTATTTATTTATTTAATTTAAAAATTCAAGCAACACAAGACTCAATTTTGTTATTGAAATTTTAAAATAGCAAGTAGCAAGTCGTAATCTAAATGGAAATAAAATTTTTATAGATGTTAAATTATTCATGGAAATTCAATTCCATTTGAAACGACTATTGCTCGCCTTGGCAAAACTCCAGTGTCCTGATTGCATCGACATTCGTAGATTTTACGCAATTCCCGGCTTTATTTATCCCAGTTACCTATTTATCATCTACCATCATATAGTTTATACGATAATTTATTTTTGAGTGTTATTTGTAACTCTTCACATTTACAGTCTTAGGATACACATTACACATGCATATTTATAATAAAATTGTATCTATAGATGACATTGTAGAAGATCCTTCAATCGAATTTTCTAGCTATTGATTTATTTTGTTTATCTTTATATATATAATTCTTCTGTGCGTGTGTATGTCACTAAACTTCTCTC
>DVQO01000084.1:0-33852 GCA_018231785.1 Danaus gilippus
AACAAATTATGTACTTTATTTCATTGGTGTGTTAATAAAAATTATTATTATTATTTATTATTATTATATAATAATTTGATTAAACTGATAAAAAGCGAACTAAAATGAATAAAATCCTTCTTTAGAGTTCAGTAGGGGATTGTTGTATAAATTCAGCTAATTCTTTTTAACTATAACAATAGATTTTCAAGGTATGGGATGTAAATAATAATGAACTTCAAAACATAACTCATAACAATGAACATGAAACATGATTTGAACACTTTTCTGTAGTTTGTAATTACATTTATATATTTTTATATTAAAAAATATATATATTAATATCATAGGTTCGGATCAAGCCATTAAATTTGTTTTATGGATCTATAAAATTTAAATTGACCTGCAATAACATTTTATGTAATGAAAGAGGTAGAACGTTTATAAAATAAAAAAATAAATAAAATGTTTTTATAGAGTTATTTTCGAAATCTAAGCTTAGCAAAGCACAATGCTTTCAGAATACTTGTCATTATTCCCAAAAACTTGGGGAAATTTCCCAAATTGTTTGAATAACAATTTTTTATAGCAAAGTCTTTGATGTCTTAAGAGATGTAGGGAGATGTCTCGTCAGCATCTTTTTATTGCCGTTGAGATGACGTCCTCGATATAAATCAATCACGAAAATACCGTCATACGGCTAACATAAATTTAGGATTCAGAAAATTGAAAATCCAATTGTTACTAGTATATATTTAAAGACTAGCTGTGAATTAGTTACTTGTTCATTTTGTAGTGTAGCTTACAATAGTAACAGTCTTTATTAGTTATTCAGTTTTATATTATGAGAAATATGAACCTTACCAGACGTGTTTTATATGAATACAACAATAAAATCTCTTCCTAGATGTATGCCATAATTATTTTTATTGCTCCGTAAGCATAATTTTTACTTGAAAACAATAGATATGTAAGGCTGGCATAATTTAAGTTTATTCGTGGAGTTATATTTATGTGAACTTTCCTAACAAATTATAAGTGACTCGCTTTCGCCTGCGACTCCGTTCGCGTTGAATTTGAGGATATTTGTAACATAAATAAATTAAGCAAGCGTTTAAGTACAACATGCTATTACATCTCTTTAGTGTGATATAAAAATAAATACAATTAGCAAATAACTTTTTTTGCAGAAGCACTTTGCTATATTACAATAATAATGTGTATATAGACGTTTTTTAATACATTTTTATTGATAATCTTTTTCTCATAGTAATATTTCATAAAATTAATATAATATTATGTTTAAACAAACAACTCTCGTTTATCAGTTTGGTCGTCGAAAAATATTTTTATATATTCTATGAATAGTATTCCAATAACTGGATAATATAATACAAGAATAACTGTTTGCTATTTCTTTAATCTACTTCTTTTTATCTCTCAACGTCTTAACTCCTACATACATCTAGATAATTTGATCCCTATAATAAGTTATATTGAAAACACCTCACTGCAAACTGTACTACATAAAGTAGATCTAAAAGACGTTTACTGATAGCAAATATAAACTATCTTCTTGTCGCAAGTAACTGAAATGTTTGTGACTGAAAGATATGAAATCGTTCATTTTCTATGTGAAGTTAATATGAAGTTATTTGTTTTCGTTTACCCTTAGTTTATTTAAAACGAGTTTGATCGAATGTTATATAAGCAGTTTGTATATATATATGTGTGTGTGTGTGTAGGGGTCAGCTGTGGCGTCTTTAGCAGTGGACCCGAGTGGTCGTCTCTTAGTATCTGGTCATGAAGATGGTTGGTGTGGTCTACACGACGTTCGAGGCTCTCGTTCCTTACAGCGGTTCTCGCCACACGCGGGCGATGTACGATCAGTGCGTTTCTCACCCGGAGCTTACTATTTACTGACAGCGGGATACGATGGACGTGTAGTACTTACAGATCTTCAAGGTATCATAAGTTCTGACTTTACAGACGTATTCAACTCGTACATTTTAAATTTCATTACAAGACTAGATAATTATTAATTGAAATATCTATATATTAATGACAAAAAATTATGCTATATTGTTTTGTATGTTGTACTGTTATGGCTATTTTACAACTCTGATGTAGGATTTTAATCAATAGTCTTACAAAGGCCGTGGCGCGAGTTGGTTTCTATTGAAATTAATCCAACATAAATCATAGTACACAAGCACTACCACTGTACAATCATTGACTTTCCAGTGCCGTCTGTCTAGTGATGATAAGCCGACAGTGTTATTGATGCTTGGTCATGAATAGAGCTTTATATGTTTGGCGTTGTACTGGATATACATTAATGTAAAAATTAATATTTAATAGAATCTGTTTTAATACTTGGATATATTACGTGTTTATGAATTTTTCAGTGTGGTTGATGTGTGTATTGTATTTAGGTGACCTCACGTGCGCACTTCCTAGCGTACCAGTGGCTCGTCATCCGGACAAAGTGATATCAGCCCGCTGGCATCCAGATGACTTCTCATTCCTTTCAACGTCAGCTGATAAAACAGCTGTTCTATGGACCATACCGCCACTATAGATTGGACTATGTCTTATATAAACTTATATAGCGGATTGGATCACATCGGCCTGGTGTGACGTCACACTCGGGCTCGAATCTCGAATAAATGGTACCTACTATTTGTCTCTCCTACTAATTCACGCTCAGCCGTGTCCGATACGTGTCCCGGGGCCTATATGTCATACCCTCTACCTTGTATTACTGTTTCATTGTGCTGAATAATCCGCCTTTGATATTTAGCAAGGAATTTAATGTTTTTTATTTGAAAGATTTTAAACGATGTTGGTTAGTATCGACTGTATTATATTAATCAAGGTGATCGCTAAACTTGATGTTAACGTGCTTTATTAATGTTGAGCTTTATAATCATTGTTATAAGTCACAAAATACATTGATGTCATAAAAAAAATATATTTAACACTCATTCTCACTGTAAATCCTATTTATTTTAAATGTTTTAATCCATTTAATGTACTTACCGTATTTGTAATGATAGATTAATGTCCGCGACACACCAAGTGCTTTGTATCATTGTTAGTTGATAGCTTTAATGTAGCAATACTGTAACCGTAGCCGAGTAACAAAATTTTCAAACATTCGTATGTTTTTTTTGGTGAATGTATGAGTTTGTGAACGTTTAGTGGTTTTAATTAACACTCGAATTATAGTATACATTTATATTAAAAACTGTATCCGATATATACTAATAAGTTAATAAAATAGTTTAATTAGATTTCTTTTGTAGTACCAGGATTTATGTAAAACGTACGTTCTAATGTATTCCATAAATTATTTGTACGAAGGCCGTGCAATAGAATGCGGCAACACACACCCTCGTATATAGTACCCGGTATATATTAAGCTATCCATTAAATCATACCCGTCTATATAAACCTGGTTGTAGATCTGTACGTAATATTTATGTAGATGTCGTAGTTTTATCATAACCGGTATTTAATTAAAAATTCAATTATTGGATGCAACTGCAACGTAACAATGTCACACGGCTTGGTTCTTAAGTGAATCACTGCAGTATAATACGCTATAGATAAATTAATGCACTTTTATATCTTGTTATAGCTGTGAAAACTGTTTATTACGTATAATAGAAATGAATGTATCGTTAAGTTAAAAAGTTTTGACTGAATTATGTAAATGCTTTAATTGAACATAATAACAGCACTCTCAATTCTTCGGGTGTGTTTGCTTTGAAAATTTTTTGTCGGTATATATTTTAATATTTATTATTTCTTTATATATAAATAATATTATAATCTGAAAGATTACGATGCGGTCGCCGTAGTTTCAAATAACTCATTTAAAATGGGATAGCACAAATATATATTGTTTTAGTTCATCGTAATAACAGGCTCTGCACAAATAAAATGACATTGAACAAACATAATATATTAAAAAATAATTAACGCGCCTTAATATGTTATTATGTTTGTGCGAAGTCCTCGTCTTAAGAGTCGACGGTGAATGATTTATTTTATAGGTGGAGTCGAAGCTAACTCTAGTTTTGGTTACATTTAAAACGAATTTTCCTTAACAATGTATCGACCTAATATAATCTTGTATTGACAGACTTGTTTTATTTGTTTCCCTTTTATTGCTCAGCCGTGAAGTGAATCTGACCAGTGTGTGTGACGCGGACTAACTCACAGAACACGGCTGTTTTATGTCTTGCATTGAAGACAAAGGACGTTAACAATGTTCTAACAATATCAGATTTTGATCGAATAATTGTTATAATAACATAGAAAAGAAATAGTTATAATGTCTTTGTATTATATAGTTAATAGATAAACAGAGAATACTGATCGGATTTTAAATTGGTTTGAATTAATTTAGATAATAAAAGAAACAAAAATACATAATGTGTCGTTAAAATTATAACTGTTATCAAAATCATAGAAGTCTTCTAAAAATTTTCACAATGGTTGATGGCAATTATTGTGAAAACTAATTATATACGTAGAAACACTAACTAAAAACAGTGGTACATGATATATTTTTCCTTAAACTTTTTTCGTGGGTTGAAATAAAAAGCATAAAACTTTGTCGAATGGTTTGAAATTCATTTTTTATATTAAATCAAAATAAATTTCACTCATAGAATTATAGTCGGAATCCTCGTTAGAATATAAATATAGAAAGAAAGTTATGTATTTTTTTGTTATGCAATGATAAGAATATTGAAGATCAAATAAAGATTTTGGATATTTAAAAGAATAATTTGAGAATATTTAGAATCAAATAAAATAAAGTATGTTGCATTTCTACCTATATTTTTATTACCACTTAGGGACTTGTGTTTTTTCCAGACACGTTCCAAGTAACTTTTTTGTGGCTTAATAAGATATCAGTTTATAAGATTTCTTAATTAACAAAACTTTGATCTTTGCAGTTTGCCGATGTAACTTTACTAACTCCTACGTGTAAAGTACTAATACGACAGATTGAACTTCATAATAAGTTCGTTTGAAGTTCATAATTGAGAGGAATGCTTGTTCTATGTTTATGATATTACATTTCGTATGACTGTTTGCATAGCACCTAACAAAAAAAGTGTCCATATATTGAAAATGCAAGCGCGTAAGTGCTTTTTGCAAGAGACCTGCCGTTTTAATACAATATGTTTGCCGAACACAACAAACAATCCTTTCGAATAATCAAATGGAATATGCGAATATATTATGAAAATCGTGAATTTATTTGTACGATGTTCCAGTTAGACATATAGCCAGCGGGTACGTTTTAGAACATTGAACAATGCTATTTAATAGAACGTTCAAGCATATCAAGAAATAATTCTAAAATACACCGAAAACAGACGTCGAGTAAATGTATCAGTGAAATTTATTTTACTTAAAATTTACTAAAATTAAATGTTCAAATTTAATTAAAATGCAAAAAAAATAAAAAACAGATCAGCTATATACTATTTATTCTGTTTTTAATGTGATTACAGATACACATGTAATCTAAAGGGTACATACAACATTTTCGCTTATAACATTGATAATAATTTTGACACATTAATATTATTATTCATAAAGGATAGAATGTATCTAATTTTACATAGAAAATTTGGCAAAAGAATTACATGAGAAGCGAAAGTTTCAGTTCTTTTTAAATATGTAATTATTAATGCAGAATTTAATTATCCTTACCATTATAATAGTAGTTATTTGATTATGAACTACAATTATAAGCAATAAAACAACATTATTTGCCTTAACATACCATAAATCTAAACGATATCATAGGAAATAAAGTCATTTATAATATAATTTTACTACCTTCATAAATAAACTCTGTTATAAGTTAGACAACCATTTTAATTAAACAATATACGATATTGTTATAGTATTTCATAAAACTTTTAATGCTAGATAGAAACAATAATAAACTAACAACACGAATATGACTTAGATTTCATTTTTTTTATATAACAAGGAGCTTAGCCGAATACAAGATAAGTATTTACAAAACACATTTCTTATAAATTAAAATTCATAAGTTATTATAATCGCTAAACTTACTTCGAAAACTTTCCTTTACCACTCGAGTACCCTGTTCTCTGGCAATACGATCGCCCTATACTTATTTTTTTTTTAATATTTTACCCAAATACATAACATTTCACTAGTATCCGACTGCCCAGAGATACAATTTACACGGTACACATCTTGTGGTCCTTTATTTGGTCACCTTATAGTTATTTGAAATAAAATTATAGTTCAAAGCAGATTTCTAATACGAAATTACTGCAAAAATAGTATTTAGAATAGACTTATTATTTGTCACACATAGTCCCTCATCTATTCTTCAATGGAAGTCATCTACAAGTGACAGGGTAATTACGATAGATACTATAGAATTGTAATGGCTTCGTGAAATATAACCAACGCAAAATACATAGATTTTGTTTCTTTGCGGCCCCGTTTTTTAAACCATATTAAACGGCTAATTATTCACTATATGAAGTGTCAAGTAAATTATATTATATAAATCATCTCAGTTTATTACAAAAGTGACGGCAAGACATCAATGTGTACTTCTACATATTAAAACTACAAAACAAACTTGGCCTGACTAAACGTCGTTTCCTTTAATTAATGCTTGTGCACACAGATGTCAGCACACAAGTCTCCCTTATCATGTTTGTATTAAGCTTGACAACTTTGTATTGCTTAAAAGCAAAGAAAATATCCAAAAGATTATGACCCAGAGTTAAATATTAAGCCCGATGGTGTTCTCTGATCAGCTATTTCAGTAATAAATAATAGCAATATATTTTTATAGAACAGGAGTGAGCAATTATTTTCTATACGATTGAACAGCTCCCGTCTCATAATTTACACTGTTAGGAAAAAACGTTACCGCTTCGGTAAAAATAAACAACGAAATCACTCTGCGTACGTGGCTTTGTATTGATTAGGGAATAAATACAGCCATATATCAAAACATAAGGTATTGATGTCATAAATAATGGTGTCGGGATCATGCCCGTTCGAGCTGGCATTACGAAATAACATCTATTTATTATGATTACATTGACTTTTATAAAAATTATTATGTAAGTAGGGTAAAGGATATAATGCTATTTATGTACCAAAATTGGGCCTGATTAATCTACCCAGTGTTGCATCGTATTTGAGTGACGGATTTCCGATACCGCTATAGTTAACAAACAACCTTTATTACTGTCAAAAAATTAATTTACTCTTAAAATATCAACAAGGACTTAGCTATAATTAATTAACCTTTAAAATGCAAGGAATTTGACGTTGATTAAAGTTGTGTTATCTAAAATAAGATACTTAACATTTTCAACCATTAAAATTAAATTAGTTAAGTTCGATATTATTGTATGGTGGTCAAATTGAAATTTTTATTAAATCGTATATCAAAATTTTAGTGACAAGAAAAGATAAAATGAACTAATTTTTTTTACTATGATTTAGGATCTTTTTGTTTCTATTTTAAACAATGACAGTAATATTCAGAAAAGATACTTCAAGCTATTATACATCGATGTTAAAATATCGAAAGGGGAATATCACTTGAATCGGTTTATAATTTAGGAATATTGACTTTTAAGACCAAATGACAATTTCACTATCAAGAAAATAGTTCGATGATTTTTCTGTCAGACAGTTAGAATGTCTTGATGGGATTTACAAATAGGAATCCTTGGTACCGGGCGGCACCCCTACGGCGGACATCTTGCGACGTTCGATGCGAGCTCGTGTCACCGGCCGGTGGTACTGCTCGCTTCGCCGCCGTCAGCGCTCCGGTGCAGGCGTCTCCGACTCCAGCTCCATCCACAACGAGCTGATCACGCGCCGGTCTGCATCACGATTATTACATATTAATGATAACTGAACTTATAGAATTCAATCATTTATATAGGACCAGTTTCATACTTGATAATATGCAATATAAGGGGCTCACTTAACATGGATGAAGGCGATAAAATTTATTGAATTGCTTAAGATAGTAATTTATTTTTGTTACTCAAAATGTAGGTGAAGCCTATAAGTTTCTTTATAATAAAAATGTCAAGTTGGGAACATTGAAAACATTCTTCTACGAAATAAAGGTACCTACCGACGTGATTCTAATGACTTGTCAATTTAAATTAGTGGTATCAGATTGGTTTTCATTAACGGCAAACATGTCATACAAATATATTATTATGTTAGTCTATTTAAATGTAAATACTAAATGTGCAAACCGACAGTGGTAATCGATACATTTGATTTATAAACATTTTATTCCAAAGACCGTTTTAAATTTTATTCTTGATGGCTACCGCTATCAAAGTTTAGATTTTTAACAACTCTGTCATAAAATCGAGTCTGATGATTGCTGTGAGTATTCTATCTCCGTCAAAGCATTTTCTTAAGATTGTTTCACTCAGACTAACTGAAAAATAGATTTGAGAATATTGGAAAAAAATTATGAAAATATTATAACACAGTTAAATATAAATGTCATATAGTCATATAATCCTACATACAGGTTTTATATAATTCTGTGAATTTACTAGTTATGTCTTCATCCTTTTTGTTTTATTGATTTCTATTGAGATTTTAATTTATATACTTCGTTATATCACACAATATGTAAAACTAAAATATTATTACAGAACTGATTTACTACTTGTAGAAGGATTTCTATTCATGACGGATGTGTTATTTCCTCAGCGGGTAAAGGGATTGACTAGTTAAACGTTATTCAGTCTTCCTTAGGGAGCCGCAAGTACTTTATTGTATACTACCACACCTATACATACGAGTATATAGTACTTTTCATGTGAATTGACAAGAACAGTCAAAAGTTGCTATATGTATATGTACCTCATTAACAAAAAAAATAATAATACCACCATTGAAATTTTGCAACAACTGAAAAGAAATACACCGTATTTTTTTTAACATCTGCTTGCTCAGTGTTCTCTTGCACTGGTATTTCCAATGGAATTTAAGTTGCATATTTTATATTAATTTGGATCCAATCTCAACGAAAAATGCAAAATGTTTTTTTTTGTATATTCGATGGCCTATAATTTAAATCACGCAGCAAGCACAGCGTGATCGTTATTGAATGTATTTTACAATGTTCATGAATCATGATCGTTATGACGATTAATTGTGAAAAATTAAGTTCTTGAATCGGAAAAAACTTAAATATAAAATACTGGAATTAGTATACATTTATGGCGACACTAGGTCACCTTATACGAACTCTTCTAAAAGGTAAACCCTGGTTTCTAACTTATAATTGGAATTTATAGCTTTTTGAAGCTGAAGGGAAATTAATTCTGAAGAGGCCGAAAACAAAGTACTGCTTCTTAAGGAATATCATATTTCGACACGATCTGAGTATTATTAATTACTAAGATTGTGACGAAATAAAACCATAATCGAGTAAAATAGTCTTCAAATGATTATGTTAGATCATACTTAAAGTGAATTAATGATCATAATATGATGTGGAAGGTTTATTCTAGGAGAAAAGTAGATTCATGATAACTAACTTTATACGACAAGAGTATTAATTTGTACAATAGAATGACGAGCAAAAAAATAATTAAGAAATTGTTTGAATTAAATCACTTCCTTTGTGTTTATTCCTATTTAAACAAAAATATCACATTCGATATCCAATTAAAGAGGAGGATATTTCCAATTGTGAGTTGTACTACTGGAACTGTATTTAATGAGGTAATTCCACTTAATAATATATAATTTGACATAAAAGTCGAATTTTTTAATTGTATTTTCTGATAATTTTGTTATATGAGTTAACCTTTGTGATATTTTAAATTTAATCTAGAGTAACTAATTGATACCCTATTTATATTAGAGCGTTAGTATTAGAAAAATTTTACATCAATTGAGTGAGCATTTAAAATACTGAATTCTTTCGTACTTTGAACTTCAAATTGGTGAAATAAAAACTCAAACTAAAACTATCTGAGATATTTGTCTACTTCAAAAAATCATTTTAACG
The DNA here is from genome assembly GCA_018231785.1 of Danaus gilippus. NCBI lineage: Eukaryota > Metazoa > Arthropoda > Insecta > Lepidoptera > Nymphalidae > Danaus > Danaus gilippus. The sequence goes on from DVQO01000084.1 coordinate 10,070, forward strand.
AATCTGTTCAGGGCGAAGAAAGAAATTTACATTATAAGAAGTTAAATTAATAAAAGAAGTATGAAACTGATATTATACCGTCATATAATTCCAGATTCAGAGAGTTCTAGATGATTAAAATGCCAAAATTTTTGGGATCAGATACACTGACAAAGTTCTGTCATCAATTAACGAGAAATAGTTTGAAAGTGATCAAGAAGTTTCGATGGAGCTATTACATGAGCGAAATCGGCGCCAACAGACGTCGGGGGAAGGTGGGGGATGTCGGAGAAAATCAGAGGACCACGAACACTGATCAAGGGAAATCGGTTGATCGGAAATAGTTATTTAGTTTACTAACTAGTTTTATCTTTATACATGCTATATGCTACAGATTTATTGATGTCAAGTATAATTGTAATTATCACGACAAGAAGTGCTCTGTTTAAGGTTTGTTTTTAAAATAAGAAAATTAATTATTCACCCTCAAGAAACAGGGATATAATGTTTCGTAAGACGTTCTCTCTTAGCTAACTTCAGAGTCTTCCGTAAATTATCATGCAATTTAAAGTTAAATGAAGTTTCTACAGAAAATAGAATAATAAATATGCTTCTGATGTACCTCCATGATACAGATAAATTGACATGGCAAATATTTGCATAATATATTTCTTCGGTTGCAAGACAAAAAATATAGGTATAGTTTTATTAGGAAAGATCTCGCGACGATTTTTATACGAACAAAATATTGGGAGTTATTAGGACCAATTATGATTTAGGTTAGGTGAATTAGGTTGACTCTCGAATATGTTAAATAGGCGTTTTCCCGATACTTCCTTACAGTTTTTAATTACTTTTTCATTTTCTGCTTAATAATTTATATAAACATCTTTGGTTTCTGAAGAAAATAAAGATCAGTATAATTACGCTTGGAAAATTTAATGAAAGTTTAGTCATTGACCTGATTTTTCCTCGGCGGGCACTTCTGACGCTTCTTCGATGCAACTCTGCTCATCAGGGAACTGCACGTGCTTCTTGACCGCAGATCGGCTCGGTTTTGACAAAACGGATGCGGCTGCAAAAATACAATCATCAAAATCGTGCAGAGAAGATTAAGGTACCTAGTCCTGATCACAAAACACATTAAGTAAAAAAAATTAAAACTATTATGTTAATTTTAACACTCAGGAATAATACAACAAAGAATTAAATTAAAAATTTTCAAATTGATATGTATTCAAATATGTTTTATACGATAGCAGTTTGTTTCACCACAAATGTGGCTATGGTTTTACCATCGGCAGATGTTGATCACCCACACCCTCGAGCCATGCACGTTACTAAAATGTCAATATTGAAACACAGCACTTGTCATGTGCATACGATATATGCGATTCAAGTGCTATGTGTGTTTACGGTGGCGTAAGGAATTATATAATCTTATAATGATTTTTAGACACATCTTTTAAAAAAAATATTTAATTCTTTGAACAAGAAAGAATAGGTGTAGTGATAATAGACTTTTGGGATTATAAATTGACGTGAGAGATCAATAGTATAATATTTAATTATGCTAGACGTAATTAACTTTTTTCATATTCATATACATTCTTCATACTAAGTTGTTACCATGATCTATTTACTCATCCCGTATTAGTTCCCTCTAGATTGGAATATAAGTGAATGAAATGGGGATTAGAACTTCCACATTTTCTTGAAATTCTGGTTGTATTACGTTCTTCAAGCTTAATATAGGAAAGTTTCATTATCTATGAATAGGAATCAAAAATCTGCTGAAATCTGATGATGTTATATAAGAATAGATGGTATGTAAACAATATCATAAATGGTTACTAATGATAAAATGTTTTGTATAATTGTCATTTGTTATGACTTTTAAGCTAAGGTATTTTATTATTAATGAAGGTTTTAGATTTTCAGATTATTTTAAAACTAAATTTGTTACTATTGACAACATCCACACCTCAAAATTGAAGGAACGGGGAAGAATTAAAGAAAACCTTAAGTCAACAATTTTATTCATAGTTTCAATGTTAATAATAAGAAATATTGTATAGGATTTTTTTATGAATATCGTTGTTCACAATGTAACTATGTAATTTAACTCCAAGACATTTATTATATTTTTTTAATAAGCACGAACCCGTAAATCTAATTACTATAAATATTTTTCAATTTTTAGACATCATAAGTTTCCTTGTTTTTCCAAAGAGTAAGTATTACATTCAGAGGCAATCAATAGTACAATTAAGTCTCTTTCTTGTACCAGCTTACTCAATAAGTTTAATCCACTGTATTAGTCACCTTTCCAAGTCTTAACCCCCAAGTTATATACTTTGTTTGGCTCTTTTATGTCTTCTAGATTTCTAGGTTTTTTAATCATAGTTCATAAAATATAGGTTTAAATTGATTTGAACCAAAAATTATATTAGTGAAAATATCAAAGAAATTTTAGAAAGTAATTCATATTCATTTAAAACACTGATTTAGTGACATATCTTTTAGAACCGTTACATTGTTTACAGTTTATTTTAAAATTTATGGTACCCAGTTCCCTTCTTACTTTAAAGGCATCTCACTTTAGTACTTGGCCTTGGTAATTGTAAGTTTCATTTTCTATTTAACCATATAAATCTATCTTACCTTTTGTCATATTTAATAAAAATATATTAAGTAAACTGATAATAAAATTAAAATAACCCAATAAAGAAATTTACATAGAACACAACTCTGATAATTAAAAGTATTTATGACGATATGAAAAGCGTCGTAGAAAGCTAATTTGCTGGTTACGTCATAACAAACTGCGTTTTAACACATTACTGAACAGATAGGTTAAGTAATATCTTTATAACTTTTCATACAAATAACAAATAATTCAAGCGACTACCACATTAATTACAGTTCCTCTTTGATAATTAATTAAAAAATTCAGTTTCAAAGTTTTACGCATACTAATAGGACAAGTTAATAAAAGCGTCAATAAATGTGGCTTAGCTAAAAATTTGCATACTCCGGCTTTTTCAGGCACTAGGCCTATACGTAATTTTTGTAAATATTCATGATTTTAGAGTATTTTTATATATTTTGATTTATTAATTTAAAAACAATTTTTCCGAATTCCATACATTTCAAACTTTTATTTTTTAATTAAGGTCTGAAAAGTTATTTCTTCTTCACACCAGATAAAAGTTAGATAAAAAGGAATTTTAAATAAGGCATCGAATCAAACAGCTGACGTGTAAGCCATTAAAATACTGCAATGATCGTTTCGACTGCCATTTCTCTTGTGGGACATAAAACGCAGCTTTTTGTTGCTGGAGGCTGAAAGATAAAAGGCTGAATATTCCCCGTTCAATTAAATTTTTACCAATTTATATACATATATATTTTGCAAGTTATAGTATTAATATGACTATGTATTCTTGTACCTTTTTCAATCTCAAAAGGGTCTTTTAAAGATATTTCCTTTCATCTTTATATGTGTCAGTTATAGACTCGTGCAAAAAAAGAACTAAAGGATAATATGGTGTACCTATCTGTAGGCACTTTAATGTAATTTGAGGTTTTAACGTTATTGACAATGGCTTTGAAAGTCGATCACCTTAAGTAATTGCTCTATAGGCTCTGAGGGTTCATTCTAACCAGTTCTGTATTTACCTATGCTGTGTATAAACTTTTTTTTATTATAGAAATTGTTTTACTTTTGTCAAAATATTTTTTTTACTAAAAATTGTTTTAATTTTAAAAATAAAGTAATAAGAGAAATACCAACATATTTCAGATCGCGTACTTTGACAAGATACAAATATTAAATTTTTTCTTGTATTTTAAGGCTTTCTTGTACACGATAATAGACATGAGAAGAAAAGGTACAATTTATTATTAAGTTTGAAACATCTTACGACTAATACAAGATTACTAAATTTAGACAATGTGGTATCATGTATAGTTTTAATAGGAATGACCACGGATATCAGAAATAAATACCATTTTTAATATTACAATAAGTTTTAATAAAATAGCCAATCTAAATACTAGGTAATTGCCTACTCAAATAATGTAAAGAAAACTTTGGATGCAAATTTTCACGATTCCAAAAACAAAATGTTAAGTTAATCTTTAAATAAAATGTTACATTCCTTGAAGGTATTTAAAGCATAAAATAAGGCTAATTGCCTTTTAATTCCCATTAAAGAGCAGTGTCATTGTGAGCCCTCTACGAAATTAAAGTGTTATATCTTCGATCATTCGTTCGACATATCACAAATGAGTTAAATATAAACAGAGGCCATTGATAAATAGATATAGGATAAATATGCCTTTAAAATAACAAAGTAATCACTATAGTTCGAATACTGATTGAAAAATGTACCTACATTATAATATGAATAACCTTTGAAATGTTGTTATTTCAGATTTATCAAAAGACGCCTAACAAAATAATCCTAGAATATAATTAATCTGTTGCGAAAGTATACACGCCTGATCTGTTTGGAGATTATTGATGGCGTATTAGTGGAACAGACGTTATTGACGGCGAGTGACAATTCGATTCGGAGTTTTTATTGGAACGTGTCTAGTTAACACGACACATCCCGTCCATGATTTTCACTGGTATGCTTTCAGGAGAAGTGACAGTTGTAAGTTATTTTGACTTTAATTGAAGACAATTTATTTATATACTACAGTTAGGACTAAAACCTTATTTCCACCTTGAAATTATTATTTCATATTTTTGATGTCACTAACAACATTTTTTTAAAACGTTGACATTGGCAAAATATTCCACGATTCCAGTGCGAGTGAAGTCGTAGCGTAAAAATTAAATTCTTGACATTTTTGAAATTTTACTGTAATTGAAATTAGTCGGATGTTACTAACCAGTTTTAGGTCACATAAATTATACGTCAGAAATTTTTAATATGTAAATATAGGTATGTAAATGAAAACGACATTCAGATTTTAAATGAACTTTTACGCATTCACATGGAAGTAGCGATAAATGTACCATTTACATGCAGTAACTTTTTTGTATTTTTTTTTTGTTTGCATGTCCTTAATTACATAGTAAGTCAAACTATAATCCATTGAGGCAAGCAACATTCAAGAAAATAGTTTTATTTGAGAATTATTTCATGTATTTAAAAGTGAATTATAGCCTAAACAGAATAACATATTTCGTTATGTCACATGTTTTAGATACCTGTATGATATGATTGTCGTCGAAACCTCCGTCTCGATTTCTACTCCATTAAACAGAATCGATACGAAAACTAGCTTTGAATTTCGTATTTAATAAAATTTCTCTAGTCTAACTAGTTTTAGTTGTAAGTCACAGTTTGGAATAAATTTAATAATCTTATGAGCGTAAAGGATTTAGTAACAAACAAGTCAATTGCTTGGTAAATAGCTCTAATAACGTGTTCTATAAAAAAATTGGGTAGCAGAGAGAAATGACTAATACAATCGTTTTCTTCTTCGATACATTCCCAATTTTTTTAATTTACACATATAAAACAGTTGAAATTAATAAAACCATGAGTCTTTATCCATTACCTTAAGAAATTACAAATAAGTCATTTACAAAAAAAAAAACATAAAATAAAAAAATTAAATCTTCTATGTTTTTTACATTACGAGTATTAAGAATATTAGGTCGTAAGATTATAAGTCACAATAGTGTTTCTAAATTTGACTATAATAATACCCCCTCTGTTATCTAAACGAAATTCCATGGCCAAATCTGTGGAAAATTATATATTATAATATGCTTACAACTGTCGGAGCCAATACATATACATATTTATATGATACATAAGTCATTTTTAGATCACATATAATTTCTTTTATTATTGTTGATTTATTCTTAATGCATATTAAAAAGCATTTATCAACAATTTCTCATAATAACGTTATAAGATATCTCTACCGAAACTTATATAATATTTTGATGCAAGCTTGTTCTTCACGACTTTTTGAGATGAAATGCAAAACGTCTATGTAAATTTATTTATTTTATAATACTGAAACTTTCTGAAACGGGATCAAAGTTCCTGGCTTAAACTATCAAGTATATGGATTCAATAGATTTATATCGTCTTTTAAGTTTTATATTATCATAGAGACAAAAATAATAACCCGAAAATATATAAATATGTAGTCAAAATTTTATGTAAAAAAATAAATAATTTAATAAAATATTTGATGTAAAATCCTTCTATGGTGTTTGAAAATAAGCAAGATATGTTATTTTTGAAGTTTATTATAATATATTTAGGTATATATACTATAATATAATATATTTAGGTATATATACTGTATAAGTAGACTGTTTTTTATACTTTTGTAAAAAGCATATAACCATTTTAAAAACTAATGGTTGTTGTTATTAAACTGTGGCATGTAATGACACTGAAAGATATCAAAGATAATCACTTTAAAGGAGAAGTTGCTCTGGAACTGAGAATATTGGAATATTGAATACGTCGTTGCCATATATTAGATATAAAAAGATTAGAAAATGTAATTAACGAGTGTTGAATTTATTTTATTGATATTTTAATGGATGTATCTCTTATATTCTTCACACAAATAAATCAAGATACCGAATAACTGACAAAAAATAAAAACAATTCGTGGTTAGATTCAATCTCTTACACATATATGAAAAAGAAAGGAACTTTATGGTTAGCTAAATTTATCTATAAAATAAAATGAACATCTACAATATGCATGATCTCCTTTTTGAATTCCTTTGAATGGAGACATTTTTTATAGTTACATTTTAAGTATGTACCTACTAAATAACAAATCAGATTCGTAATATAAAGAAAGAAGAAGAAGTAAAATATTTTTCCATAATAGTATTAGGTTTAAAATTACCTGAAGTATAATTTTGTGCACTCTAAACGTGTGAATAAAACCGTTATAATACATATTGTAACACACAAACCTAACAGGATATAAATAGAATTGTAATTTTGATATTTCGCAACCATTATTAAATTAAACAAATAGGCATTTCAAATGCTAAATTAATTCCAATTGCCAGAACACTATTCATTGAAATTATATTATTTTAAGTTGTAATAACATAGCTAACGTCTATAGTAATTAGTATCAAAGGCTCGAAGGACTTTAAATATATATATATACTTAACATTTTTTTTTACTTTATTGATTACACTTTTGAAACTGAATATGAAAATTTTGAAATGTGTTTGATTTCTAATGAAAAGTGGACTACTATTTTACTATAGTACCTCCTATTCAAAGTTTAACAACCATTTGTAAAAAAAGGGGTTTATCCTAAAATTTTAAAAATATCAAACTTAATACAACTTAAAAACATGTTTTATTAGTCACTTACTTTTATTACCATATAGATCGTCCATTAATGGTGTTGATTAATGGACCAAAAAACAAGCCACACTTTAGATTGATGACATGCTTTACTGTTAATTTTAAAATATAAGTCTTAATTTTTATATAATTGCCTTTTAACTGATTATTGAAACTTGGGAAATGAGATTTAAATTTGTTTTTTTTTTATAATTTATCTTTCTAAGTCCAAGATTGGTTACTAATATATATTTTATATGTCTTACCTACAACTCTGGTGGGTGCTTCAGAAAAGTCTTCAGGATCACATCGACTTGGTAGAGGGCGTGGCGCCGAGCGACGACGGCCACTCGGAGCTGAGCTGGTGGTTGTGGTATGCTGGGCTGTGGCAGTATATTGCACCGCTGCTAGCTGCTACACAAAAAAGTAGGTATACGGATAAACAGATGAAACCAGAAAATACAAAATAAAGACGAAGAGAAATAATCATTCTGGCTTCAAATAAATGTCGCAATTAATATATCGTAAACAAAAAGTTTATTTGAAGTATGTACTCAGGAAAACCTTCGAAATTATTAAGAATATCTAAATCATATTTGTGTACTAATTTTACAAAATTGTAGTTTTCAACGCAAATTAGTCGTGGCAATCAGTTACTTTATGGCAGATTTAGATTGAAATTTTGTTTAATCAGGGAAGAAGGATGAATTATGAAAGCATTCACCCCATTTTCCAACTAGGCTCAGTCCAGATTAATATATTACGGAGAAAAAAGGAGTTGATTAATCGATGTCTACTGGTTTCAAAAGAACGCAATTGGACTTGATGTCGGTTCCTTATTCATCATTGTTGCGGAGAAGGGAACGATTTCTCTATATAGCCTTGCCTCCACATCTAATACCCAACTTTTTGCAGTGTATCATAGTGGCGTTCTTATGTTAATGGTTTAATCATCTAATGGGTAATCATGTCTTACATTGAAAGTACTGACATCAAGGTGTGGTTCGACTATTTTGCTTTATTCTCGAACAGTCATAATCTAGTCATTATCGTTGTTGCAGTTAATTTCTACAAAATGAAAGAAATCTATTAAGTAGGAATTTCACTTTTTTTTATTGGATTAAGAAGATAATTTTGTATTTTAATGAAGCATCTACTAATTGCTCTCAATATTTTTAATTAATTTTGTATTCTAGCGGAGAACTTTAAAAATGTGATGCAATTGCCGATAAAATATAATATATTCAATCTCTTTTTATGTTTTAGATGTGTTTGAAATATATATTTTTTTATCATATCGTCGAGAGTTCTCATATTAGCACTCAAGGAATACTTTTGATGACACATTTTTTTTATAGTTTTTGTTACTCTCTGGCACTTAGTACATGTTTCTGTTGGTGACATTAGTTATTACTGTCAATTAGTGTCAATATATATTATTTATGAAGAATAAAGAAGAAAGAAAAAGAGAAAGTAATTTTTATAGTAGTGTACATTTGTATTATTCTTTAAAACATTCAGATAAGATTAAATAAACTTCTTAGAAGAATATTTTTAAAATTTTAAAGAATTATGTAAGTGATATAAAGTAAACAGAGCATTTTAAACGACAAAGTTAATCGAAAAAAGGTAAGTGTATCAAAGGCGAGTAAAGCTGATTAAGTTCATCCGAATACATTGGGTTGATTAATCGGATTACTTCACCGTGGCAGTCGGCGATGTGTCCAGTCTGGCAGTGGCTTGTAAAATTACTAGCACTGCTTTTTTACATTTCATATTTATGCAGGAGCGTAAATAAAAAACATTGATTTTCATACATTTGTAATGCGAAGTGAAAAGATAAATAAATTTGGCTTCATATTAATTAAAATTTCATCAGTAACATAATAGAAAAATATTATTTTGTAGATGGAGCTTAGAACGAAATATTGAAGGCATTTATTTTCCTCGAAATTATTGTGCAGAAAGTAATTATATATTTTTTTCTACAACCTCCCATTATTTTATGTTAATAAATAAACTAAGATTTTTATAAATCACAATCATTTTAAAGGTCTTTAATAGATTTAGACTTTTATTAATAGACCTAACTTAGAGACTATAAGCCCTGACCTGGAAAAAATGCATTTGTTGTTATAGTTTATTTATATCATATTGCGCCATTGACTTTTTATAGCAGATTGCATTTAATATAAATATACTATCTAAGTAGAAAATAAAATTACCTAATGTACATATTACATGATTATTCGGTAGCTTTTCCTCCCAATATATCATGGACCGCACAGCTCGTGAAAAATATTATCTATAAATAAAAAGTATTCAAAATAAATTAATTGTTTTTCGCGTCTAATTACCCTTAAATCAACGAAGATTAAGGTGTTGCAGTCTCGATATTTTTTTCTTCTTGCAAAATTTGTATTTTACGTTCCGGAATAATGGATTTGCAGGGGTATTGAAATAGTATGGAATCGACTGCTTACAAGTTAAGCGATCAAGTGACAAATAGCCAGAAATTTAATTTCCATATTTGTGCCAGTCTATTAATACGTATGTTCAAATGTACCTACTCTTTCTATCTGTTCTTTTGATTTGTCAACTATTTCTATGTTATGCCCGTCTATTCTTCGAAATAGGTTTCCTGGTTTCTTAAACTTCCCAAATTAGTTTTAGCACACTGTCGCATTTTAAAAATATTATTCCAATGATTTTATTTATAAGCTATATACTACATACTATTCGTATAATTATTCTGATAATACGAGTCTTCTGGGTTCAGATTATTAACAGATATTGCTAAATTACATGATAAACCCAAATTAGGATTTTATCTGCAAAGAGACAAGTTAAGCTTTAATTTTGGGTCACGATTATTTTCACAAGATAAATAAGGAAACTTGCTTCACTTTGAGTGAGAAACAAAAGGAATGAAGGAAAGTAATAATACCGACTGTATATTAAAACAATCATATACTTAAATCTGTTAACATAATCCAATAAATTGCATAAAACAGTTCCATAAATGGTTCTCCATAAGAATTATAAATTTAATTATAAAATAAATTTAAATTATAAAACTGAACATGTGATCTGGGAACTTGTGTATAAGATATAAAAGATAACATTACTATATATAAGGTATCCATGGTAAAAAAATAGTCGATTTAAATGTTTTCATTGCACCTTATTTATGTAATATTATAAAAATAAACGACAGTGATATAAACGAAACAAACCCAATTCTTATTGCTTAAAAAACGTATTTCATCTTGTTTTTATGGTAAACATGGTTAGTTGTTGTTCTCAAATCCTTCAATAAAATAATTCAAAATGATATTACAATTTTGGAAATTATATGTGAAATTTATAATAGAAATATTATAATTAAAAATCCATCATATATTTCATATTTGTTACGAAAAGGATTTCAATACAATTTTTGTTATTGTCATCCTCATTTATTCGATTGTGTTGGTAACAAATAAATTGTCCACATATATATACTAATGCTACGCATTTTTAATGAGATTACGTTATGTAACCATCTTACGAGTTCGTTATTATATTCGTTATCTCGTACACATGCGAATTTACTCGCAGTCTCAGTACGCATTAGATAATTAAGGCTTCTTTGATCCAGCCCTTCTTTGTGGGGTGTGCTAAAGTTACTGTGTTTTCTATCTCTTGTCTTAATTTAAAATATGGTTCATTAGGGACTTGAGTGAAGGTGAAACATTAACCGTCCTGGTTATATTTTGAATTGGATAGGATGAGTTATGTGTGTACAGATTTTAAAGTTGAATGTTTAATTAAATTATGTTTCAACTATATCACTACATGTTTTAAGAATTTAATAACATGTAATATAATAATAGTGCTATCTACTCGTATCTTTACTTACCCTGTCGGAGTAGTCAAATGCAGCTGTACCTCTTCCCTCGAGGTATTCTTGAAACTGGGAGATCACACACACCATGGCGTAAATCTGAAACAGACAAAATTTATGCAACAAAACTTACAAACATCATATTTACTAAAATTCTAACCCTCGATTATTTGAAACAAGTTCAAGGACTTCCCAAATTTGTATTCGTAGGTACGAGATAATTAAATAACACGATCTTAATTTAAAATGTGTTGAGAATTTTGTAATTGCTTTGAATAATATTTAGAATAGCTTGAATTGAATTATACAAAACTCACATAAATTTACAGTGACAAATTTCAAGTGTAACTTTTTAATTTACTAATTTTCAAAGAAACTGTTATACGAAAGTGATAGAATGTTGAAAGTTAATTTTATTTTATAAGAATAATAGTTTTATCAAAGCAAAAAACAAATAGTAAAGTACTCTAGTAAAAAAATGGAATGAAACAAAGACAAAATATTTTAAAACAATACAAAACATAATTAAAGGTATTTGAAATATTCAACGGGCCACTTACTTTATTATACAATTTTTATTATTGGCTTCGAATCTATAAAACCGTAACAAAAATACGTGTATTTATATGTAGAACGATTATAATATTTTGAGTACAATTCAGATTCAGTTATTGGCATATCATACCGACCAAAACTACTGGAGTGGAAGCGATTTAAGTGGAAGAGTGTTCAATAGGACCGCGGTGGACATAGTTTGACAAAGCAATTAACGGTTTACAGACATCACAAGTGTATTGACATTGATATTCCATATCAAGGACGTAATTAATCCCAAAGTAACAAAGGCCAAATTATTCATTATTTTATATTAAACCATATTTATAATGATAGATTTCTTAATGTAGGATAATTGATGCCTTTCGTTCAAATCATTATACAGTGTTTGATTATAACTAATACTATAAAAGTTGAGTAAAACAAGATATTAGATAATCTTCGAAGGAAAACTGCCCCCGATTCTTCACATTATAAATTTATCAAGAATTGAAATAATTTCGTCACAATATAACTATATTTCACGGGAAGACATGTCATTCATAATAAAAACAAAACAGAACCTACAGTCGAACGATAAGTTGAAAAACTATACTGGCCATTAGGCAGCATTGAAATGCGATGGGTTTGGGACGTTGATAGATCGCGGTTCCACACCAGATGCTAAATGGGTCCCAATAAGACTTAATAGTGCGCTTGCTATTTACTTATTTGATCAATAAAAATATATAGGGCAAAAAGAGTCTCGTTAAAAAAAGGTTTCTACTTAATTTATGCTTTCATGAAAGGTTTTGATTATTATTATTCTTTATATCGTATGGATAACATTAAAACACGTTTAATTTTGTAAATTTTTATAAAAAATGGATTAATTAAATATATAGCTTTTGGTTTATATTGTGTTCCCTTGTTAGAACATTTCACGCTGGCTACAAAAATGTATCGGCTGCAAACATACAGTGTACAGTAAAGACAGCGAAATTTATGTACGTTATAAATAACACGATGCAGCAAAAATTTTGTATAGTTTAAATGTTTTGTAAGAAAATTAGTCTTACAATTATTTAGACAAATCGATATGCTCATTTTGTTATTATTATAATGAAAGGACATTTGATTTATTTTCTTAACTACAATTAAAAGAAGTTAACTCTAAAACAAAAAAAAATCCACTGCAGAATGATCTTAATTATTGGTACTGGTAATGGAAACTGGTAAATTCTAATAATAAAATCTGACAATATTCTCGAGTAGTGCCGCTTTTCGAGCAACGGTTTGTGAATTTTGTATTTGTATTATTTGAATATGTATGAATGTAAATTTATGTTTATAAATAAAAAGTAATCGGAAAAGAATTTTCATTAAAGGTGCTATTATTAAGGGATTATTTTTGTTTTACGTAGATACTATCTTTAGAATTTATGTGCTGACATTCAATGTATTGTAAAGTGATCGATTTGATTTTACGGGGAAACGATTTTTTAGCTCTAGTTATACTTTTAATTTATTGTTAATTTGCCTCTATTTTCTGAAGTTCATGTCTTGTCTTTATAATTTTCACTATTTCTTATAAACGAATAGTTATTGAATTATAGATTTTAAACCAAAGTGATTACATGTGAGATAGAGTGACATTTTAAGATTTGGTTAATTTTTTTTGTTTACGGAACTGAATTGGTAAAGTTAATAAGAACGATATAAAATTATTGAGACATTTATTTCAAAGTGTTATTAAAATTTATTTTATATTGACTAAAACACTTACACAGAATATAAAATTTACGCTGGAAAAATATTTATTCATTTTTATTCGTTTAATTTTAGGTACCAAATATTGGACAAGCCAGCTATTACAAAATCAATTTCTTTTGTTTATACCGTTGAAAGTAAATAGGATATTTTAAAAATTATTTTGTCACTGAAATGCTTTAATTAAAAACATAACATTAAGGCTTATTATTAAATAGTAAAAACTCCTCGTTTTCTGTTGAATATTTATTAAAATAACAGTAAAAACAGTTAAAAATATAAATGTTTTATGTTGTTACAATAGAGTTAACATGAAATTAAAATTAGTAAAAATATTATATAGTTTCAAATTTCATTAAAAGTTTTGATAAAAATATAATAGTTTTAATATAAATTAAGATAAAGTAAAAAAAAAATTAAAAACGGGAGAAAAGCAGTGATATAAAAAAATTTATGTGCACTCACATAAAAATATATATGTATGTGTCACATGCAGTTTAAACACAAACGCTTCGCAGCTATAGAAAAATGTACAATATTTTCAATTAACAGTATCTATGTGTTAAAAGATATAACAGTTAAGACTACATTTTTTGGTACATGCATTACATACCTTGGTATTAATTTACCTTATACATATATGAAATTACTCATTTATAATTGATAAGCGATCAGCATATCTCAACACTTATTCAGAAATGTTTTGGGCACAAATTGTTTCATGATGTTCATAAAATAAATTTCATGCTTTCGAGGTCGTGGGGATTAAATAATTTAGGAATTATTCATTTTATTTCCTAGTCAAGTGAAAATGTATGTAACTTTGTTGTGTTTGTTAGTCATTTGAAGAATAGATTTTTCAGAGATGAATTATGAATAATTGAATTAGCACCTTTACGCTTACAGATTATTCAAATAAAATATCAGTTTTAGTATCGGTAGCGTAATTATTTTAAAATTAATGTAAAAAATATAATAACACATTGTTTATTATAAAGATAGTTTTACGCTTAAGATAATGAACTCTATGTATACATACAGTTCATTATCTTAAGCGTTTGTTTAAAAAATATTGTGTGTGGAAGAAAAAGAATTCTAAAAAGAAGCACGTGAGCATAACAATATAAATGTAATGAAATTTCGATAGCGAGGAGCATATTGTTATGAAAATTTAAAAAATCGAAAAAGTTTTAACAACTGTTGCCCTGAAAATATGAAAACTGAACTATCTTGATACTTGAAGTTACATTTATAAACTTTCTAGATGAATTTTTGAATCGATCAATAAAAAGCACTTCCAAATTTTATAAATAAAATACAGATTTAACTATAATTTTAATAATTATTGATTCTTTGAACGAATTTACTATAATATACGATTACTTTGTTATTAATATAAATTTATTTTATTTTATTTTGTCATTGATTTTAACAATTGCAGGAATAGATATTAAAAATTATTTGAGAGTTATAGCAAAGGTATTTTAAAACCTCGCGTTGCCTGTTATGTATTAAAAGAGATGCTAATAAGTTAATAAGTCTAAAGTCAAAGAAATGTGGGTAATGATTACGAACAATTCTAGGTTGTATTGATTAATGATTTTAGGTCGACACGAAAACACAAGCTTGCTTGTTTTCTTTCATCTGAGATCTTCCTAATATTATTTCCGACAAGCCGTATTTTTCCTAATCGATTCTAAATCACTCTCCGTGAAAACAGATCCCATAAGCGGAGCAATTTATTAGTTAAGATGCTTTTGAAAATTTGTCATAATAATATTAAATTTTTAAGAAGCATCGACAAATTCTCATAGCATTAAAAATATAATGAAATCTTCTTTATGATTCGTACGTCTTGTACTTCAAATCATAATAATGGTGACGTCGGCGCATAAACGAGATGCATTTATTTTATGGTCCTAGGAACACAAAAGCCTTATGGCTCAGAGGTGGCAGTTTTCACGACATACGAAAATAACAACCTTTGTTATTAACGCCTTTAATTTTTTTGTATAAATATAAAATAACCACGTTATTTAGTTACTTAAAACAAAAAGATCGGTATTACACCTTCCAAGTCAAGAATCTAGAGGTTCTAAATAAGAAAATAAGTTCTAAAGTACATTGCTTCTACTTATAATAAGTTCTGTTTTGAAATTTTGTTTTAAATTACTTCGTCTTAATAAGCAGAGATCGTAAACATTTTGTAACTGCTTTTTTAAACTGTCGTAACCGCTTTATAAGAAATATAAATGAAAAAGTTGGAAGCCATTTACAATTCAATTTTTTATGTATTTAGAATGAGAATAATTAAATGGAGGTATCTTAAACTTTGTGACATTTTTTACAAAACCTTGTGGTTTTAAAAAAAGACATAATAAATAATATTTTGTAAATCCCATGAAACGGTTTTAAAGACATTTTTAATTGAGAGAGCAATTTTTCTTTTGAATGCTATTATTTTGTTACTTAGGGAGAGAAAGTGTAAATTTCTTCCATGGTTTATCACAAACATAGAATAATGTATTTTTAGAGTTTCTTATTGTGATAGCAACCTTGACCTGATGTTACATATACATTATACACTCAGTACTTTGAAGAAACTACTTCTTGAATTAATCTTTATATATACAAGGGGTTTCATTATCATGATTTAAAGAATACGTTATGGTCATAAAGAAATATCAATAGTGATATCAAATATGGTAAAAGGTTATGGGGGAAAAGTACTTGGTGAGAGATTAGTTTTATTTAATAATATAAAAAAATGGATGATAAATTTGTAGTGAATTTGTGAGCGGGATATTGAATATAGGTACAAGTAATCACTAACCTAAAGTATCTGCAGAATATTCAATTTGAAGATACTCCTGTATGTATATATTAGAGATAAGTACAAATTTCATAGACCTGCACGTTTAAAAACTAACAATAGAAAATAAAATAGTAAATGTTAATTCGCAATGTATATTTAGGATATGATTCTGTCATTCTGAACTAAAATTATATATATATCCTCTTTTTTTACAAAATTTATGTGTTCAATAAAGTACCTATACAAACAAGTAAACCGTGTGGAAGTAATGCAACTAAATTGAAGTACGAAACAGGAAAGAGTATCAGCTGCTTACTTTTTCCATTTTACAATACTCTATTGAAACTGTAGGCTTCATTCGTTCTATGAAATATTTGTTAAAATTGACTCAGTTTCCATATTTCTATAGAAATGAAGGCACACGCTTTTTGTAGTAGGCCAGGTAATTAGTTTCTAGCGTCTATTATTGTTTGTGAAGTTGTTAAGCGTTGGTTTTACTGACCTCTATTCGTTTTCATTTTAGTCAAAAACGATAATGACAAGACCATAGACAATAAAATTTATGTTAGAGACCAAACCAGAAGCATTACTTCTTTAAAAGATAATTAAAGTATTCGAATGAAATTTATTCTTTCATGAAATATTTAAACCAATTCATTATACTTATATATTTATTACACTTTCTGTATTCAAATAAAACACGAATAAACTAAAACAATGAAAGTAGATAACATTTAATAAGAAACTACATAATACAAAAAATGAGGTGATCTGATTTGAGGTTTTAAAGCCCCTGAAATATTTACTTACATTTATTATTAATTTACTACATTAGTCTTATACCTGATATATCGCGATGTTAGAACACATTTTTGTAACACTACGGTCTTATCTCTTTTACAGTAAAAAAATATTTTCTTATCCGTAATGACTGAACTGGTAAATCAGAAAAATACATTGAATGAAGGTGAGGTATACAAAACATTATGAAATGGAATCATTTATTTTATATTTTTGTTATAGTCTGCTTTAGAAGAGTTCGTCATATAGACTAAAATTCTTATATGTATAAAAGAAAACCTTTTCAACAAGGCCACTGATATCAAATCGGATATCAAATATCAAATTTCCATAAGACCTTGCAAGGTGTTTATGAGATGTAATATAGAATAAAAGGTTTAAAGATATTAGAAAAGTATTGTAAATTTAAATAAAACTTTCCAACTCTTTGATTTCACCAGCCTTTAGATCGTACTTTGTTAGACATTCGTTATTTATGCATCTTCTGAATATTTTTGTTCATTAGTGTGAGATTCACAACTGGTAGTTTTGCCAATAGTGAAGCTTAGTCTAATAAACATTCAGTTTCTATTTAATTTTATTTTCAGAGAGATATCAATAAAGATTTAATTGAAGTTATCTAAAAATAGCAGTAAAATTAAGAATACTTTATAATTTAATATATTAAATTGGTAGGTAGCACGGAATGAATTAAAAATGTGTCATCTATGGAATCCGCCAGATCATTGTTATAATCAAAGATATTTTTTATGGGTTATATTTATTTGTTTAATAATAGCCAAGTCTGTAAGAAATAAATTAAATAAATATGATTTAAATCTGTTCAAAAAAGTAGCCATGAGGCTAACACAACAACAGCCCTTATTATAATTTGTTACTTTTTATAATATTACCATAGAATTTGTTGTTTTATCAAATCACTTTTTAAATTTTACATTGATTAATCTTAACGCTTTTTCGTTTTTTCGACTTTTCATTGCAATATTAAATCGTCGAATTAGTAGAAGTCTCGAGTACAAGAAAACGCTAACAAATAAAATATATATTAATTACTTGCATTAGTTTATAACTGGCGAAACAGCTGCAGATTGGGACATTTTTCAGTATATGCCTCATCTGGAATGCTCAACTACTTATAACATTACTGAATGCAACTGGGAAGAAATGCAATGTTTTAAAGTTTAAAACATCACTTATGCTTTAACGATAGCTACATATAAAGCCCTTATTGTCAGTCACTTGTTATTTATATTTAAATTTATTTTTTCGCATTTATTAAAGACATTTTTGGATGTATATTTATATTTAGGCATCAATTTTAACCGCTAACATATATAAATGAGGATCGTATAACGTATAGCATATATGTAGCTAGTTTAAAAATACATATACAAACATGAAAATGAAAATGACTTGGGTGCAATCAGGTGATAAATCTTATTAGGATTCACAGCTCTTAAGATTAATTTATCCATTCAATGAAATTAATGAACCGTCCCTGATATAGACTTCAAAGATAGATAAAGATTTTTATATTTGTTGCATAACATTTTGCTATCTTGAATTTTTTATTTATGCTATCTTTAATAAAAATATGGCAGTATTAAAACTAGTTCACTGCAAGCTAACAGCAATAACATAACACCACATTACCAAATTCTCTGCAAGGCAATAGATAGTTGATGTATTCACATATATGTACATACGTATAAATGAACGAATTTTTTTTTCCACAGATATATTCATACATTTACAGTTGCCTGTAATAAATAAAAACATTGTTCAGGCTACTAAATAAAAAAGTAAGAATATGAATAATCCCTCGTAAAAATTTTGTTTATTGCTTTGAGTAGGAGGTACTAGCCGAAACAAAATCCAAAAAAATTGTCACACGTCTTCTAAACGATGATACCTTTCTTTATTTCTCTGTAATATTTTTTATTTCAAAACTTGTACGTGTATGTTAGCATATCGGAGTATTGATAATAATGCTGTAAGTTTTTTTCATTAAAATTAAAGTTGAGAAAGATAATTAATAAAAAGGTTTTACTTCAAAATTACAAAACACGAGAAATATTAAGGTCAATGGCCTTTTTCCATAAGTTTTGCTTACATGTAACAAAACAGATACATTGACATCAAGTGTATATACATAGATATAAAAATACAACGTAAACTTGTGGCTCAAGCCATAAATTTCATAAAAATCAATACGTTTTAAACTGTGCATACTATTATTTGATTTAATTTTTATAGTTCGATACATTTTATTATAAGGTAGTCGGTTGAAAAATAATGAAGCTGATGAAATATATTTTTCTATTTGTAAGCCATCGAAACGAAATTGCATTAACTTTATAAAACACTCGTATTTTCAGAATTTTACAGAACTTTTTACAGATTTTTATGGAAAAGTTCATGGTAAAATATATTTAATAATTTAGTCATATTTTAATCCTCATAGTATCTTATATACAATTAATTATTTGACTATTTAAATTTTTACGAAATTAATGTTACACATTTAATAAAAGTTTTTAAATCAACAGGATGTTTAAATGAATTTTAAAAGCAGTTGCAGTTTACATAGTAAATAGAAACTTAAACTCCATACGGTTATGAAAGTTTATTACTGTATATTATTATGAATATACAGATATGTGTACGGAGAAGGTTGTAAATGTCCTTCATAAAACTTCTTCTAAAATATTTGACCGGTCTCTAACTATGTTGTTCTTTTCGAGTCTCTAAGGAAATACGTGTCCCAATTTAAGTTCCCATGAAACTCATAAAATCTATAGTGACAATACTGTATGTTTACTTAAGATGTGATAATTTAAAAATACGCCACCCCAATATCGCGACTGAGTCAAGCGTTTCTCAAATATTTACATTTCACAGATCAGTGATTAGGATAAGTTAAAATTTTCAATTTATATTTATTTCTTATTCCACAGAAAATACAATAACTAAAAATCACGTCGGGCTTTGTTAAAAAGTTTTACTATAATAAAGTGAAATTTGATTAAATCATAACAAAATATATTTCTATTGTTTGTTTATTTTAATTAAATTTATATAATAATTTGTAAAGATAAAATAATATTTCACGGTACATGTGTTTCATGTGTACATGGAATTGGAATGGAATGGAATTAAAATTGTGGTTCAATTTTAATTCATATAAAATTGTTAATTATTAAATCAGATTATAGGGGAAAATCAAAAAGAGATAATAATTATTAAATGTGAAAGTTGCGTACGATGATTATATTAATTGAGTCTTAAATGTGAGGGATAATTACCATGTTTGAATGGATATATAATTTAATTGTATTATGAGAAATAAACAAAGAAATAAAAATATGTATGTCATAGGATAGGATAGTAATAGAACTGATTAATTTTTATTTATACTTCCTCGTCTAGAATATTTATAACAAAACATTATCACCAAATGTTTACAAATAAACGTTTGATTTTGAAATGAGTATCATTTCGATCCACCAGATTATTTGTTTCATAATTACAATAAACATTGCTCAAAGCTAAACATTTATATTGTAATCCTAAACATTAAATAACTCATTAGTTTTAACACAAAACATTTGCTTTAAAAATCATATTATTACTACAATGGATTCAATTTACAGGTTGTGAAGTAGCCAACCTTTTTCTCAAGCGACGCTGCAGGGTAGTGGATTACATTATCTTCCGCTTTTACTTTTAGTTATATGTAAAACATAGTTTGCACTTGTTTTCTATCTTTTTATTACTATTTAATTGGAAGAAGTATGCTAGAAATTATAATATATAAAACTCACAACGCATTATGATACGGTAACTTAAAGGTACCATTAGGCTGCATATTTTTCATACAGAAGATAAAAACTTTAGTGACAAAAACTATCTTAGGTTACTATACTTAACTGGATATTGAAATATAAAAAGAATATATATAAATCATTTTAGTAGAAAAAAATAAGGTTTTCTGATTAATTATTATATAAATGCATTTTAAGTTAAACAATAGTATCATGACTATGAATTACAACCAGTCTTTAACGAAAAAAAAGATAAAACTACATAAGTTTTTAGGTAACAGTTCAAATATCCAGGATTTATGATGTTGTAGAAGCTTGCATGTCATTTATGTTAAGTGGTAGGAACGGCTTTAGTTTTATATTAATTCTGTAAAGGAGTTTTTGTGAAATTTTAAAAAGGGTATATATGGATACCTTTAATAATAATTTGTTATTAACCATTCTTTTAAATAATAATCTACTTTAAAATGTTTGTAATGAAAATAACAATAAATAATTAAAATAATATAAGGCGTTTTGTTATACAATCTCATATTTTTATTAAGATTGTGTCTTATATAGCTGTCGTGATATTTATGCTTAAAGTTCAGGTTGCTCTGTTTAAAATTTTACAGGATCATAGTACCTATATTGAAGCCATTATGGATTGGTACTTGTAATTCGTTCATTCGTATTCACTTCATTGTCGTTCATTTTAATTAAAGGTTTTTTATAGTCTGTAACACTCGTATGTTTGTATGAAAAAAGAGACATTTTACGCCGTTGTATCACCTCCTTTTCCAAAATATAGAAGAAATGTAAGTTTCACTTCGCTTGTTTGTCAGTTGAAATACTTTAGCATATAGTAAGCAGAATGTCTTGATTCACAACCTTTTACAGGAAAGATCCCCTACTATTAGATGACCGACACTATTTGTATTCGCTTTTTGATTGATTGATTCAATATTGGGAAGGCATTACATAAAAGATAATCAAGATATGAATAAGTAAGAAGAAACACTGCGTACCTTTTTACTTGTATATCAAATTAAAATAAGTTATTAACATTATCACTAACTGTGAAATATAAAATATAATAAGTCATCTTTCCTCGTTCTTATCAATATTTTGTTCTAAGATAATACTGATAATATCAGACTATAATTTATTGTTTACAATTAAAGTTAAATTTGTATATAATTGATACAAAATCCTTTGTCTCGTTGCCGTTATATTTCAATTGTTTATTGTTTTCCACCTCATTGTAATCAAAACAAATTAGTACAATCAAAATAAATTTGTATGTTTACATTTTACTGGAATCTAAATAAAATTTCCATCGCTCTTCAAAACATTATACTTATCGGTAAACATTTATATTATTAATAAATTTAGAAACGTTAAGAGCATTCAGCTCTTTAAGTCGATTCGATTTAGAGCGTAAATAATATTGGAACAAAAATTACTGGAACAAATTGCCGTCGTTATAATTAACTCACGTAGAGGGTAAGTCGGTGGCACACACGCGTGCCATGCGGCCTGGATGGAGGAGGGATTCAATTAAGGCTTAAGCAAAATGAGATTCAAATATAACCAACGAAGCCGGCCAGTATTCAAATTAACTTTTTTCTAAATTGAAAATAAATACTCAGAGACTATCCTCCTTTGATATCACTTCATAAGGAATCGCATTGAAAACTAGGTACATAAATCTGAAACTAGCCAGTGTCGTAACGAAATACAGCCGGTGAGAAATGGCTATTATCGAGATATTCTATGTTTCCTTAAGTCATTAATTTCATTTAAAATATATATGTAACACGGAGACACATTTTTATATGTTAAAATACTCACGTTCAGAACAATGATGAAAAAGTCGAGGGTGAACAAAAACGACGTGATTGGATTGAAGTTGAGCTGAAACAAAACAATTATATATTATATTACAGGCTTCACATGAAACAAATCCTTTTCTTATTTCAATGTAGGATCTAACATTTACTTTGAGGATGATAAAATTTATATCATAATAATTTAATAAGATGAACGGAACGAGAAAGAATGGCAGTTATAAGAATTTCAATATCCTACATTTAATAAAAAACGCTTAATTAAAACTATGTTTCAATTCTCCGAGTATTTTTTTAGTATCACCCGGTGAATAATATAAGTTAATGAAACATAAAATGTAAAATTATCTATAACACAGAATATTTACTCATATAATTTTTAAAGAAATCAATTCCATCAACGACTGCAACTTATTACAGAATGACTTAAACAATCTATGTAACTATTGTGATAAGAATTTTTGACTTTAAATGTTATAAAGTGCAACACTATATCTTTTACCCGGAAAAGAATTCCACAAATGTATGTGTATAATTTAAATAACATTTCTTTAAATAGGGTGTTTGATGTTAAAGACCTCGATATACTTTTAGACTCTAAGCTTACTTATGCTTCTTACATTTGTTACATAACATCAAAAGCTTATCGAATGCTTAAATTAATTTTAAGAGTTGGTGGGACTTCAGACAGTGTTCAACTTTGGTTCTGCTCTATAACTCATATGTTCGGTCTAACCTTGAATATGCCTCGACCGTATGGAATCCTCAGTATAAAACTTATATAAATACATTCAAAGAAAATTCTACAAACACATGTGTTATGGAGATGTATCTTCTGCTAAAATACAACTCTTGTCTCCTCTTACTTTACGTAGACAAAGTAGAAACCAACTTTTCTTATATAAAATAATTAAAAGTTTCTTTAATTCACCTTTCCTATTGTCTAATATTGAATTTAATTGTCCACGAATAAATTCTAG